>PVKZ01004659.1:0-74685 GCA_004027375.1 Macroglossus sobrinus | reverse complement strand
GTAGCAGGTTACAAAATAAATATTCAGAAGTCAGTGGCATTTTTATACACCCACGATTAACTTTCAGAAAGAGAAATTAAGAAAACAATCCCATTTACAATTGCATCGAAAACTATAAAATAGATCTGGGAATCAAATTGACCAAGCAGGTAAAAGACTCAGAAAATTAGGTCATTGAAAAAAGAAATTGAAGAAGATACAAATAAATGGAAGCATATATCACGCTCATGGGACAGATACATGCAAAAAAAAATAAACTGGATCACCTTCTTACACCATATACAAGAATAGCCTCTAATGGATTAAAGACTTAAAAGTAAGACCCGAAACCATAAAACTTCTAGAAGAAACCACAGGCAGTAAACTCTATGATATTACTAACAGTAATTTCTTTTCGGACATATCTCCCCAGACAAGGGAAACAAAAGAAAAAATAAACAAATGGGACTACATCAAAATAAAAAGTTTTTGTACAGCAAAGGAAATCATCAACAAAACAAAAAGACAACAGACTGACTGAGAGAAGATAGTCACTTAACGATACATCTGATAAGGGGTTAACATCCAAAATATATAAAGAACTCATACAACTCAATGACAACAACCAAACACTCCAATAAAAAAAGGGGCAGAAGACCTGAACTGATACTTCCCCAGAGAGGAATCACAGATGGCTAATAGGCACACAAAAAGATGCTCAAGGTCGCTAATCATCAGAAAAATGCAAATTAAAACCACTATGAGGTATCACCTAACACCTGCCAAAATGGCTATCATCAATAAATTAAAAAACAAATATTGGCAAGGATGTGGAGAAAAGGGAACCCTCATACACTGTTAGTGGGATTGCCATTGGTATAGCTGCTATGATTTCACTTATATGTGGATTCTAAGAAACAAAAAGACAAACTAATCAAAATCTGACTCAAATAAAGAGGACAATTTGGTAACGGAGAGGGGGACTGTGAGGGGCATGAGAATGAGTGAAGGGTTAAAGAAGTACAAATTAGTAGTTGATAGATGGTCACGGGGATGAGGAGCATGGCATAGGAAATGCAGTTAGCATTAATATATTGACTAGGTGGAAAACTAGAGGAGATAAGGAGCAATTAAGGGGGATCATTTTATAAAATATATAAATGTCTAACCAATATACTAAATACTTGAAACTAATTTTAAAAATGAAGTAAAAATATATATATATTTCTATTTCTTTTAATTTTTATTGAGATATAATTGACATATATGTTAAAAGTGCTGGTTAGTGCTAAGGAAGACTGTTAGGACATGAATTCAGCTCTGTAATTTTGTAATGACTGATGAATAAAATGAAAGATTATGAAGATAAGCTAGGCTGAATACCTGAGAGATGCAGTGACTCATTCTTTAAAACAAATCCTTATACTGTCAGATAGTTCAGGGGCTAGACAAGGAAACTAAGTGCTTTGGCAAACTCAGAACACCTCCTTCCTTCATAGCCACTCTTACCTCACCTCAACTCCCTAGATCATATCTCTTGGCTCCGCCCTTTCAGCTCTTATAACTCCTCCTCAGAGAATTGAGATAGAGAACTTGGATTCTTGCTCTGGCATATTTCTGGCTCTGTGAGTGCACCTTGCCCTGACATCCAACAGTCCTGACTTCTGCTCCTAAAGTATGTCATTCCAGTCCCACCTGGAGGCAGAGGGATTAAAAATGTCCACATTGTTAACTAATGCTCCTTTGTAGCTATGCTCTACAGACAACTCTTTAGAGTGGCTTAAAGGAATAATGAGAGACATTTTGACTTTTCTTATGGTCAGCTAGGACCAATGGTTCTCTATGCCTTATCTTATAGATGCAAGCCTTTCCTTTGAAAAATTTCCAAAGTTAAAAAAACAAACAAACAAACACTGGATTGGATGGTGAGAAGAAAGAGATGACAGAAAAAGAGCAAAAAATCTGCAGTACAGCTTTGGGAAAAATAAAGGAATTATTTGCATCTATTAGGCAGAAGGAAGCTGAGATGGGAGTGAGATACTCCTATTCTAAGGCCATACTTCTGGCTACACACAGAGGTTTGCTCTAAGAATGCCAAGTAACTAGGGAGTCCAATAATTTCTTCCTTACTTTCATAGTCCTTTCTGCCCTTACATTCTTATCAGAAAGCTTGCTCCTATGCCTGTACTTCTAAGAAAAAAGTCCAAATAAACCCATTCTCCCAGCCTCCAATTCTCCAATTCTCTCATGCAGGCATTTGGAGTTGCAACTCAGAGACTTCTCAAACATCACTGTGCCTTAGGATCATTTGGGGAGTTCGTTAAAAAAAAAAAAATGCAGATGCCTGATCTCTTACCCCATTAGATTCAGGATTAGAGTGGAGTCTAGGTGTCCATGTTTTAACAAATGCCCTAGGTAATTCTCCTTCACCTGGCCTGTAGATCGATCCTTGTATTTTATAAAATACCACTCTAGTGAGTTGGTTTGACAGGAAGTGGCCATGTTCAAGCCAAGGCCATGGAGGCCACATGCAAGGCTGAAGCAGAGAGGTGGGACCATGTGCCCTACTTATACCTTGGACAAGTACTTAACCTGTTTCTTCACCTGCAAAATGAGAATAACAACACTATTTACTTCACAGGATTGAGAATTAAACAAGTTAATAAATTTAAAGCATGTACACTAGTATCAGATGATATTATTATCAAAATGCTGCTAATATTTTAACTAAAAGGAAAAAAGGAAATGGCAATGGAAAAAAATGGCTTTGAAGAGAGAGAAAACTTCATTTCACACTACTGTCTTACACTATACCTGTAACACCTTGCTCCCCCCGCTACCCCTACCGCCCAATATCCACACCCCACAGCTTTAGGCCTCTGAGACGTTTGGGTTTGCTAAATGTAATGCTCTTCTGCTGCTTTTTCATCAGCCTACATTTCCTCATTCATGACTCAGCTCAGGTCATGTAGAACAGTTATCATTTTTAGGAAGATCTGTCCCAAATCTCAGGTTAGGCAAAGTATCTCTCCTTTGAGATCTGTCTCTGCACTTCCCCTGTTCCTTATCTCTCCTCTTAACCTTCCATGATGAAAATTTATGTCCTTATCTCCTTAACAGACTGGGAGCTCCACTACATGCAGTATAAAACAGCTACAGTCATCTTGTTAACATCTAGGGAAGGCCCAGTCCTAAATCATCTGTCCAAATCCTTTGTGACTGGAAGAACTTGCTCACTACATGCCTTTTTGTGTCATCCTGGGCCCACTTACAAATATGATCTAATTAGCACCCCTAAAGTACTCCTGAGTTACCTATTACCACACACCACTAAGTGTTACTCCTAAGGTAACAGTGTTCCCTTTATTTCTAGGTGTTCATCTCCAAAATTCCCTTTCTGATGCCCCCATATGACACAATATCCCTTCTTCCAGCATACAGGAAAGAATAAAAAATACAATTGTGCAACCCAGTGCGCTGATTCCTCATGAAGGCCCTTAACTTCTCAAAAAGACTTTCTTAGAAGCACTATATAAACTGACCTGAAACAATATAAAATTAAGGTTGTCTGTTTGTTTTCATGTCATGTGAAAATGGCTAGACAGATTTTCAATAATTTTGAAAGGCATGTTTGGGATGAGTGGTATGACTTAAAATGGAGGTTATAGGGCATACACAAAATTCCTTTTGCGAGCATTCCAGGTAAGACATCTCAGACGTCCAGTTATCCTTCAGAACTGATCTGCCTCAGGTATTAAGATACTGTGGGCAGAAAGATAAAAAATGAAGAGTGGTTTTAAATAGGACATTTTAAAAATGGACATCCCAGGAAGTAGAAGCCCATATTGGAGTCACTAATATATAACTGAAGAGTTTCAGTTATATTATTCCAGAGTGAGCAGTAGTGGGGATTTATTTATTTCACAATGGTTACTTATTTTTCTCAGAAGGCCATGAAAAACTTCTATTACTTAAATAAATGACTATACAGGTATTCTATGGAGTAATATGCAATATTAAAAAAGAACGATATTTGTTTGTATGTAAATATATATATTTGTAAAGTACTCAAGGTATGGAAGTTTATGCACCAAACAGTTAACAATGGTTTTTCTCTAAGGAGATAAATGGATGGGGGTAGAGAGAGGAATTCATGTTTTCATTTGATATATTGTTGTAGTGTTTGTTTTTACAATGAGCATGTACATTATTATTTTAATAACAGCTTTATTGAGATATAATTCACATACTATACACTTCACTCATTTAAAGTATATAATTCAATGTAGTTTTTTTTTAAAAGCATATTCACAGAGTTGTGCATCCATTACCACAATCAATTTTAAAACATTTTAATCACCTCAAAAACAAACCCCATTATGAATTAACTCCCAATTTCCCAATCCTCCCAGTTCCTGGCAACACTAATACACTTTCTGTCTCTATGGAAGACTCTGGACATTGCAGACAAATGGAATCAACATATGTGGCTTTTTGAGTTTGGTTTCTTTCACTTAGCCGAATGCTTCCTAGGTTCACATCCTGTACCATGAATTAGTACCTCATTTCTTTTAATGGCTGAATAATATTCCAGTATATGAATATACCACATTTTGTTTACCCAACCATCAGTTGATGGACATTTTTTTTTTTCATTTTCTGGCTATTGCAAATAGTGCTACTATGAAAATTCATGTACAAGTTTTTGTCTTAATGTCTGTTTCCAATTCTTTTAGGCATTTATGTTGGAGAAGAATTGCTAGGTAATGGTAATTCTATGTTTACGCTTTTGAGGAGCCACCAAACTGTATTCCACAGTGACTACACCATTTTACATTCTCATCAGCGATGTATGAAGGTTGCAATTTCTCTGCAACCTTGCCAAAGCTTGGTATTTCTCTTTCTACTTTATTTTAAAAAATATGGTCAACCTAGTAGATGTAAAGTGGCATCTCACAGTGATTTTGATTTCCATTCTCATAATGATTAATGGCATTGAAAATCTGTGTTAATTGGCCATTTGTGTAACTTCTTTGGAGAAGTATCTATTCAAGTCCTTTACCCATTTTTAAATTGGGTTGTTAGCCTTTTTGTTATAGAGTGCAGGAGTTTTTTATGTTTATATGTTATATATATTCTTTTACATATAACATATAGTATATATTATATCCCTTATCAGATATATGATTTGCAAATATTTTCTCTCATTCTGTGAGTCATCTTTTCATTCTCTTGATAGCATTTTTTGATGTACAAATTTTTTAAATTGTGATGAAGTCCAATTAATCTATTTTTTCTTTTATTGCTTGTATGTGCTTTTGGTGTCATATCTAAGAAGGCTTTGCCTAACCTGCTCATGAAGATTTATTCCTATATTAAGAATTTTATAGTATTAGCTTTTGTATTTAGGTCTTTTTGAGATAATTTCAGTATATAGTATGAGGAAAGGGGTCCATCTTTGTTCTTATGCATGTGAATATCTGGTTGTCCCAGTACCATTTGTTGAAAAGAGCATTCTTCCCCCAGTAAATTGTCTTGGCACCACTGTTGAAGATCAGCTAAGTGTATTCATGAGGATAAGCATGTATTTTAAAAAAGAAAAGAAAATCCAAAAAAGAATAAAACCTATAACTTCCACTACAGAAACTGGCCAGTTAAGCTGTGGCTCGGCCGTGAGGAACTAGGTCTATCTAACTATGATAGTTTAACAAAACTAGCAGATGTAGCACAACATTATCTTAAATCGTAACATATACAGGCAATTGCAATTTTTCTTATCCCAAAGACTGTCTGGAACATTCTACAAATAACTAAGAATTATTTCTTGGAACTTCATGTTATGAAGAAATAATCTGAAAGACTGCTCCAATACAATAACAACATTATTTTCTATAAGACTTGCATTTTAGAGAATTAATTGCTTCCTAATGAAAGTTTTTGGTTCCTAGCACAATTTTTATAGATGCTATAGACTGAATATTTGTACAATAAAATCTATTCCCCTAAAGTGATGGTATTTGGAGATGGGGCCTTTAAGAGGTAATTAAGTAGAGCTTTCATGAATGGGACTAGTGTTCTTATAAGAGACCCCAGAGAGCTTTCTTGTCCCTTCTGCCATGTGAGGATACAGTGAGAAGATAACTGTCTATGAACCAGGAACAGGATCTCACCAGACACCAAATCTGATAATGTCTTGATCTTGGACTTCTTAGCTTCCAGGACTGTGAGAAATTAATTCCTGTTGTTCATAAGCTACCCAGTTTATGGTATTTTTATTATAGCAATCTGAATAGACTATGACAGTAGCAGTAAGGGGGAACTGGCTAAGCTTATTTTGGTTAATAAGAAGTTTGAGTTTTTTTTTAAATATGCATATTCTACTATGGATGTCATGAAATGTAAGTGTTTAGTAATATAAAAAGCACTTAAAACTATCAGATATATTGCTGAGTTGAGTGCATGAACCTCCATTTATAGAACTATATCTAAACATGCCCTACTCTGCCCCTGATGATGACCTAGGAGCTTTAGGTAAAATCACCATCTCATTCAGTCATTTTACATAAGAAAAGAGAAGCTCAGAGAGGGAAAATTATTTGCCAAAGGACACACAGCTGGTTTGTAGCAGAGCTATGACCTGAACCCACATTTCATGACTCCAGTCTAATATCTATCTGTACTTTCTTCACTTTCTTTTCTCTGGTCTTATTTCCTCACATTCATCCTTCCTTCAACTGCCAGTTAATTTGTTTAAAATGGAAATATGAACTTCTAGTAACAGTGCTAGAGACATTATCACTTCATCCTCTTCCCTCAAACTCTGCTGAAAACAAAGAAAGAAAGAGAAATAATAGAGCATTAACTTTGATGAAACAAGAAAACCACCATATCAGAAAACCACAAAACATGAAGCATACCTACCTAATACTGTGAAATCACCCCCAGAAGGAAGGAGCATGCAGCTAGCCAGCATATGCTGTACCAAGCTTGGACTTTTAATAGGATTTGAAAATCCCTCAAAATCAACCCTTGCCAGCCTCAGAGGCATCCAGTGATATTTGATTAGCACCATGAGAACCAGAGACAAGAATGGTTAAAGGGAAACATACTTTGAAGAAGAATCATGTTGATAAGCTATAGTTCTAGTGCTTACACCAAGCCTTCTTGCCCCAGAAGAGTAGCAAAAGGTGAACAAGAGAATACACAAAAATAAAGGTGCCTCCACAGTAGAGGAGAAGGTTTGATAAGTTACTATTTAAGACAATAAGATTTAGCAGAAGCTGTTCAGATGGCCCCAGCTTGAATCCTATACACTCTGTGGTCCTTCTAAAACCAGTCTTCAGCAGGTAGCTCAAACATGAAAAACAACCCAAAAGAACCAACATAGCATCTCTCATGCATGATAACTTCAAAAATAAAAAAAAATAGAAAAAAATGAAAGAGAAAACATAAGCAAAAAGCAGATGAAAAACCTAATATAATTCTAAAATATCTTCCAGGGCATCAAATAATTACCAGCAACCTGACAGCTAAAAAAAAAAAAAAGAGGGACTTAACAGAGAGATTTAAGAGTTCAAAAAGAGGTTTTTACATGTCATAAATGGAAGTTAGTGTAGCTTGGCAAATGGGCAGGGAAAAAATAAACAAGCATCCATTTGAAATAAAGTGAGACATGATAGAAAGGTTGAAGAGATCTAAAAATTGAAAAGAACATTGACATATGTAGGTCATAAAAGAGATGACAGTTATGTAAGACAAAGAAGATCTAATATACACATTATCAGTGTTTCTGAAGAAAAGGACAAAGCAAATGGAACAGAAAGATAAAATGGAATTCACAAATTGAAACACCTACCATGTTCTAAGGAAAACTGATTTAGAACAATCAACACCAAAACATAACATGTTGAAGTTTTGGAACTTTAAGGATAAAGAAAATCACTCGGTATCCAGGCAAAAAAAATTTTATGCAAGGAGAAAAAAAAACCAGATGTCTCCACAACACTTATTTACCAGAAGGAAATGAAGCAATGTCTACAGAGGAAAAGGAAGTATAACCTGGTAATTCTGTAACCACCTAAGGTGCCCTTTTAAGTATAAAGACAACAAATAGATATTCTCAAATATCTTCAAAAACATACTGGTTCATGAATTCCTGTCACATCAGGAGTGAATAAAAAAAAAAATGAATCGAGGACTGGACAAACCATGGCAAAACAGAATAACTGGACTGAGGTTAATTAAACAGGATTAAGATTAAACTGGTATAGTAATTATGGTTCTTGAAAAGAATGTGTCATAAGCTTTGACAAAGTAAAAGTAATAATGTAATGGGAATTTGGGGAGGAAGGTATCTGGGAAAAAGTTCAAGTACACTTACTTCCTCCAGGCAGTTAGTAGAAGTAACTAATTTGAAACATTGGTTAAAAACACCACCAGCACCAAAAATAACAACAATAACAAAAACAGAACCTTAGTAACTACAATCTCCAAACATTTCACACTCTCCTTAATTTTGGACACATATTTTTGGATAATCCATTATAACTGAATTAAGTAGAAATATTTATCTGTAGTTTATCATAAGTTAAAGTTCTTTAGTTTCAAGTAACATTCAATTTCATTTATTAAAACCATAGCATCTATAGAATTATTTGTTTTTATAAAAGTATAATTATATATTCACCTATCTTTTTGTCTGCAGATGTGCACTGAAAGAAGGTTAGCAATGAGTATTGACAATGGTTATTTCCAAGTAAGAGCATCTGGATGATTTTTACTTTTTATTTTTTATAAATGTGTATTATTAAAAATTACTTATTAAAAATACATTATGTACACAAATCTTACCACCTTGCTCCTTTGTTCAATGTCTCCTCATTAAAAAATATAGTTAAAAACTTCTATCAGCACAAGAACCTGCCTACAGATGTTTACAGCAGCTTTATTCATAACTGCCAAAACTTGGAAGCAGCCAAGATACGAGAATATATAAACAATCTGTGCTACATTATTCTGTGCTAAAATGATAGTATCAAGCCATGAAAAGACATGGAGGAAACAAATGTATATTACTAAGTGAAAGAAGCCAATTTAAAAAGGCTAATACTGTATGATTCCAGCTATATAACATTCAGAAAAGGGGCTAGGAGAGAAGGATGAATAGGCAGAGCACAGATGACTTTCTGTATGGTGTTATAATGATGAATACATGCCATTATACATTTGTCTGAACCCATAGAATGTACACCAAAAGTGAACCCCATGTAAACTATGGACTTTGGGTTATTATGAACTATAACAAATGCCCCACTCTGGTGGGGTTGGGGGTTTGGGTAATGGGGGAGGCTATACCAGTGTGGAGGCAGGGGAATAGGGAAAATCTTTGTATTGGCCTCTCAATTTTGCCACAAGCCTATAACTGCTCTAAAAAAGCCAGTTTTTTTTTTAATTTTAAATTCTGAAGATGATAGAATATACTTTAAAAATACAGAAAAATGTAAAGAAGAAAGTATATAATGCTTTAAAAGTCAGTATTATATTAGGAACATCTTCCTAGGTTATTAAACATACATAGAAAACAATGCATTGTGGGTTCAAAGTTCTGGACCATGGCTATGTAATTAATTTTCTACTGATACATTTAATTTGCTACCAATTTTTTGCTATTATAAATAGTGCTATAATGAACATCACAATACATAGTCACCATGAATCCTATTTTTTTGTGGTATTTACAACCTCTTTCAAGGAGTAGTACTAGTCACAAATGCTTTGTTAAGGCCACCCCTCCCTGGTCCCATTTTACCTCTTCTGCACCGATTCCCAGTCATGTTACTTAAAGGTTCAGCCTCCCTTCAGTTCTCTGAATAACCCGCTTTTAAAGTAGTACTGAAGCAGCTTTTAGTTTTCATATGATAACTCCACATCAGCAAGGTCCACTTCAGTCACCTTCCCTGGTTTCTTTTCTGGGAAACATTCTTATCCTTTGTGCCTTGTAGGAACATGGGAACTCTGCCTTGTTCTTGCCAAATGGGACTGGAACTGTGCCCTGGAGCCTCAGCCTGGTCACTTCTTTGTGTATTTGGAGAAAAGGATGACAGGAGGCTTTACTTCCACCTCTTACAGTGAGACGATGCTTGGTCAGATTCACTTTAGCAGTCAGCATTTGGTCTTTTTTTAGTTTTTATAGGGGGAGGGCTCTTACTGGGCCTCAAAAGGAGTGGGTGTTTAATTATCAACATGACCCCAACAGTCCCAGACTTTATTTTGTGCCTTCTCTTTCACTGTAAAATTTGCAAGAATTTGTTGGAAAACACAAAGACTTCCAGGAACTGCTAACAGGCTAGACTCATTTATGTTTCCTAGTAGGTACTGGATTCTATTTTCTCGTTCAGTTAAAATTAGTCTGTAAAAGTTTCAGGCTTGTTAACACCAAACTTATGTTAAGATAAATCCTGGGAAAATGAAATTTTTATTGTGTTGAAATCTTAGGAAAATGGAGCCAAATCGATAAAATGGAAAAATAAAGAGATATAAAAAGCCCTTCCAAATCAAAGTATTCATTTAGAAATTTCCAGAGGGTTAAATATAACTATGGTAGTCAGGGACCCAGACTGTTTTATTTAATTAAAGAATGTGAAAACAATTTTACTTAACTCTCAGAAAATGGTTTGCTAATCACCATTTCTGGGTAAAGAAGAAGTGAGGAAAGGAGCTTGAGATCCATAGGTATCAGGTTCTTTGAGACCACACATTTATATTCTAGGCATAGGAAGAAAGCTTATGGTATAAGTAGAGTCATTCATTTACTTGATAAACATGTATTGAGCAACTACTATATATGAAGGGTGATGATAGAGGTTGGGGATATAAGATACAGGGGGCTTATGGTATAGAGTAAAAAATCAGCATGTATGCTAGGATAAAAGAGGACATTGAGAATATAACAAATGTGCCCTAGAAATTTTGGGCAAATTACAGAATCTAAGGTAATCCTTGAACTGAGGTTTGAGAATGAATAGGAGTTTGCTAGAGGGACACGGTAAGGGGTGCTGGAAAGTGAGGAAGCATGCAAGAGGAAGGGACTAGCACATAAAAAGGTGTGCATGCATAAGAAAAGCATGGTATGTTTTTGAGGCTCAACTTAAATAGGAGAAGAGATGAAGAGGAGACACAAATTGGGGTACTAGGCAGTCTTACCTATTTTTGTTATGGGAATGGATGTGATGTGGGTATAACCAGGTGCTGGATGATGAGGCTGGGCAGGGAAACAGGAACCAGACCATACGTAGCTTTGGGACCTTGCAAGTTTTGCGAAATAGGTCATTAGGCCCCAAAGTACTTCAATGGTCATGGGTTATAACAGGGGGGGGATCTACTTTGTTTTATTTATTGTAATCAGGCCTCTCTTGAATCTCCACCATTTCCAGTGAGAGCACTTTGAAGCAGTATATCTGATCCTCTTCCTACTCATCCTCCAGAAAGAGGTCCATGAGAAGACCATAGTGTTTATAAAAAGGCTTAAAAACATAGTTTTTTCAAGAAACTCTATGTTTTGAATTTATCAAATCAAATATTATAAAAATGTACCCAGATTTATTTTTCATTATCATTCACCTGTATGGACAGAAGGTGAGATATGTATAGATTTGTTTTTAATTATCGTTCACTTGTATGCAAAGAAGAGAGAGAAGAATGTTTTATTAGATATATGGGGTAGTCTTTTAAAAATATGTATATATATAATTTAAAAAGTAATAAAAGCTTCCTAAAAAAAATCAAACTGTAGAGAATTCTGTGAAATTAAAAAGTGCAAGTGTCCCTCTTCCCAGCCTCAATTAAGTCACAGTTATTATTAATTAGCCTGGTATGTATCCTTTTAGAAATTAACTATGCATTTAGCAATATGTGTGTGCTTTTTGTTTTGTTTTGAAATATAAATGAAATAATTCTATGGACTCTTCCTAATATATTAAGAAGCGAAAAAGCAACAAATGTGTACTAAATCCACAGGCTTCATCTTCCGATCACATACAATTCCCAAGTATCCCAGGGAGAGTCTCTAATCTCCCTTCTAGTCCTGAACTTTAGCATATGCACAATGAAACAGCTTCCCACAAATGCAGCAATGATGACTGTCATGCCAGCACTTATTATTCAGCTCCTGTATCTCGAACTGTTCTCTTTCTTCAACATCTAGCACTGTTGCCTTGCCCATTCTAGGCATTCAATATCTATCTGTTAACAACATGCATTTTTAATATCCTACAAATCATTAAATTAACAGAACCCATGGGTATTAAGGTACTGGGTAGAGTTGCTAAAAGTATCCATTTAGTTGTCTAATGACTGAAATTATGCCTTCTTTTCTTGAGAACTGAAACATTTCCCCTCTTTAAGTGATTAGGTAAGGGGTTTACTTGGGTGAACTCCTCTGGCTAAACGTTTCCCTGAAATCCAGCAATGAAATTCAAAACAATGGAAGAAAAAATTGACCATATACAATATCAATTAAATGTACTCCTAAACACACATTTGTCTTTCAATTACAGTAACAAAATGCTGACCTACTTTCCTGCAGAAAGCCAGGAATTAATTGTCTTCCTTTCTGTTTTTTTTAATCCTACTGCTGCCATTTATTAAATTTGTGACCTCAGATATTCCCTCAATCTTTCTGAGCTCTAGTCTCTTCATATGAACCAAAAGAGATAATAAAACCTAACTGGCACAGTTAGTTGAAGAATTAAATGAGATAACCTTTGTGAAAGAACATGTCAGGCATGGAGTAGGCAAAAATTTAGTGGCTGAAG
Source organism: Macroglossus sobrinus (assembly GCA_004027375.1). Lineage (NCBI taxonomy): Eukaryota > Metazoa > Chordata > Mammalia > Chiroptera > Pteropodidae > Macroglossus > Macroglossus sobrinus. Next base: position 61,894 of record PVKZ01004659.1, on the reverse strand, counting down.
CATAGGCTCTGGAGCCAGATAACACTGGGCAAATTACTCAACCTCTAACTATGCCTCAGTTTATCTATTACACGGGAAAAGTCATTGGATTGTTTTGAGGATTAAGTAAAATCCTGTATTTAGTATGGTTTGGGTACTGACAATAACGGTTTAATACATATGTACTCTTATTATTATGAGTGTAGGCCCTCCATAAAACTTTCCTTTCTCTTCCAACCCTTCATTCTTCTCTTTGACTCATCAAAATAACCTAAAGATTCCAAGACTCTGCTATTTCTGGGTTATGAAGTGAGAGGCTGAAAGACTAAAGGTTGTGTGATACTAAGGACTGAATTGTATCTTCCCAAAATCCATGTGTCGAAGCCCTAACCCCCAATAGTAGAGAGAGTCTTTAGGAAGTAATTAAGATTAAGTGAGGTCATAATGGTGAAACACTAATCTTTAGGACTAATGGCTTTATAAGAAAAGAGAAATTTATCTCTCTACCCTCTATGTGAGCATACAGCAAGAGGACAGCCATCTATCTGCAAGTCAAGAAGCAAATCAAGAAGCAAATCCTCTCCAGAAATTGATCTTGCTGGACCTTGACCTGGGACTTCCAACCAACAGAACTGTGAGAAAAATGAATCTTCTGTTGGTTATGCCACCCTGGCTATGGTGGTAGCCTGAGCAGACTAACATACATGATTTCCTTGCACTTATAAACAGGCTTTCTGAAATATTTATTCTTAACAAGTTTACTACCCCTCTACAGTAGCATTTGACAAGTAGGGGATGTTGCTGAAGCTGCATGATCTTCAGGATATATGACAAATGTAATAAATTAGGACATGATGAGAGTAAAGATCTTGATAACTGAGAGACGATCTTTGGTTTGACTATAGTTCTCACAATTCAGATCTTGCTCTGAAAAAAAATCTTGCTTTGCTGAGCTAATGCAGACCCTGCACAGGCAGAAGTCTGTCGCAAATGGCGTACCTGACCAGAGAAGCCCATTAATATCATTCTTAAATGAATAGTGCGAAAACAAATCATAACGTATGAACACAGAATAAAGGAGAAGTACATCATCTTTGATTACATATGAGTAAATGATTTATTTCACAAATTGACTAAAAACTATCTATTATTTAAGGGATAGAGGAGGAAGTTTAGGAATACAGATTAAGTAACTTGCCTCGGTGACAGAGTTAATAATAACCCAATAAAGCTGAGGTTTTAGTCTGGGCAGTCTGGCTCTTGATTTGTGCTTTTTAAAGCATTACAAAACCCACTGGCACAGAGAAGAAATTCTTCTATCATGATCCCAAGAGTTTACCCTGAGCCATGTAAAACTGAGAATAAATTGAAGCTTTCTCCTTAACTCTTTGTAGGGCAGTGAAACGAACCGGAGTTCATCACCCCCAGTCTAACACAATGAACATAAATTCCCAACAGCAATAGTTAACATGATAAAGAATATCTTTCATAACCAGCAGCCAACACAGTTAATGGTAAAACAGTAGGTGTGTTCTTAATCAAATCATTAATACAGATGAATTACCTGTTGTCAATAATCATTACATTGGAGGGTGGAATCCCCAAAACATCACAGCTCTGTAAAAGTTCTTTCTTACGAATCTCCCCTTGATTGTAGTAATTTCCTAAGGATAACAAATATACAGTGGAAGATTTAACAGTGAAAGCTATCAGTTTACTCATTCTTACCTCATCTTGTTCCCTAAAGGATTTAAACTACCTAAAAAATTTGTGGTTATGATAAAGTTGAAGAAAATACAACATAAAATAAGGTCACAGTCAGATACTTGTGTGAGAAGACTACTAGCAATACAAACTTTAGAATCATCATTTAATTCTTCCCCATCTCTATATCTCTTGTCCATCTGTCTGCCTGTCTGCATTTTAGTTGCATGCTACAGGCAGCATCGTACACTGCCAAGAGCACCGGCTTTAGCGTTAAGCAGATTTAGGATTAACCTTTCTATAACCACTCAAAACAAATGTGAGTACCTGAGCACATCATTAATTTGAGCCCCTATAAATTGATAGTCCTTAAATATATGCTAAAATTTTATTTAAAGAAGAGGTTCCTCAGTATTTCAGGAAATTGTGCAGAATATATTCAGGAAAATATTTTCCTTTGAAGAGTTTAGCAACCAATTATCCCAGTATGCCTTTAGGGGACCCCAAATAGCTTACATTTTCTTTACTTCCCCAACACATATACTATATTTCCTAAGAATAGTTCTGATAAGTACAACTCTTCTGTATCCTTACAAATAATAGAGTGAAATTTTGGTACCACTTAATTGCACTGATGAGCAATTGTCTAGCTAACGCACTCCTTAATTTAACTAAAGCATGTATGATTTATGCTAGTTATTTAACTTTCTTGAGCCACAGTACAGTGGGAATAATGGCCACCTCATAGGCTTTCCTGAGGATTACATGAGATAATACATATCCACCCAGTTCGGTACTCAGTGTTAATTTTCTCTTTCCTTGATTTCTTTGTCTTTACCTTACCCCTCTTCTTCTTGAATTATAATTCGTCTTCATTGTCAAGATAAATAGCCTTCCCTTTGGGAAGCCTATCCTATTTTCTCTGGCAAGTAATCATTTTTAGTATTCTGCTCCCATGAACTTTACTCCATGATTGAATTATTAATTCCTAAATGTCACTGACCTTAAAAGTCACAGTCTCATTCAACTTCATATCATCCTGCAGTCCAGCACAGTGTAGGCACCCCTGAAGCACTGAACAAAGAGAGGCTCCACTTACTGTTCCAGATAACTCAGAGAAAAACTCCATGTGAAAAACCTTTCAACTTTGTCAGGGGTTGCTCCAGTGCTAGTTCTGAACTGTTTAAACCCATAAAGGAGACAGTCATTACACTGTATCTAACAAAGCGACTACCCTAAAAAGATTCCAGACAACAGCTTAATTTTGTATTGTCCTCATCACAATTTTTTGTTAATATTTTTTTAAACATTTTTTTAACATTTAGTCAGAAAGAAACTAGTCAATTTTGAGTCATTAATATTCTAGGTTCCTCTCAAATCCCGCTCTCATTTTCTGTCAAGTTTATCTGATCTTTGGTGATAAAGACTCTACACCAGTGACACGATTCCTAAATTCAGAGGCTATACAAATCAGACCAATTATGGTTGTAAGAAACAGCTTAGAATTGAAACTAAAATGTTTATGAAGCCAGTTTTATTGCTTTGTATTTAAATTAAGGAATTTAAAATAGATTGGAGAGTTGAAGTCAGAGATCACTTTAAATATTTAATTTTCACTAAGTTGGTGAACATGTAGGCACTTCAACAGATTCAATGTCTGAGATTCTTCAGCAGCTCTTAACTGAAATGCTCTGCAACAGCATCCAAGTAGGATGGTTGCATCTCTAGGAGGCACAAGATAATCTGTTGGGGTGGAGAAAAAGCCTCAGAACTTCTCTTAAGTTGTTTACCTTGTCTTTTATAGATGTCAACTTTGGTTAATGTTTTATAATGCACACATTAGTTCAGTTGTCCATGTACTTAATTATAAATAAATATACAGTACATATAATAGGAGTATATGATCAAAAGTTTTTACCAGTAGAAAAATGTGGCCAAAAAATGTTTGGAGATCATTATTCTAGAAAACAAAACAAATGGGATTAAATGTAGATTTACTTACATAACTACATTGTGTATATGTATATAAGGTTATGTATGAATGGTATGGTTAGTGAAGTCTTCTGTTTTGTGATAACTAATACTACTCAGTAATAACTAGCAAGCATGGTATTTAATAAATTAAAGTCACTTTGTAAAGACCTATATTTATATACCACATGTATAAAGGCACATTTTATTTTAAATATTTTAAATCAATTTATTCTATAGGTAAGACATTTATGTAAAAATCAAAAAAACAAAGCTATATATAGCAAAACAAACAAATTAACAAAAAACCAAACAAACCCTGACTCCTTTAGTTATCTAGTTCTTTACCTTGGAAATTTTAATTTAGAATGAGAAGTGGATCGAGAATCAATCCACTTCTCATTCTAAATTAAAATTTCCAAATGTCCCAATACCTGGCCTTCTACTAACTTCATGACTCTGAAAAAATTCCTAGTTTTTGGGTTTCAGGAATACCAGCAAGTTTTTTCCTTGAACATGACCAAGTTAATTATAAAATGTATTTGGAAGAAAAAAGGTCGACATTTTCTACACTCTAAAATGAGGAAGTTTAGATTCTGTAACAGTTAGGGTCTATCCAAGAAAACAGAAACCTTATCAAATATTTATATTGGTTTATGAATTTAATCAAAAGAATTTGATACATAACTGATGGAAGAGTTGAGGGCCAAACAGGGAATAGTGAAATGACCCAAACATTAGTAACAGCAAGCAGTAACTACCAATCTTAAGTTGGAGAGATAAAAGGAGGCAGTACTACTGGAGACAAAAAGCCTGGTATCCTCAAAGGAAGCTAAAATAAAAAGAGCTGGACCCTCTTCTGAGGAAGTGTCCAAGGAACCCAGTTGCAGAAAACATGATTTAAAAATGAAACCAGAATTAAAAAAGGGACAAATTACCCAAACAGACATTTCTCTAAAGATAGATGGCCAATAAGCACATGAAAAGATGCTCAATATCATTTGTCATTAGGGAAATGCAAGGCAAAACTACAATGAGATATCATTTGATGCTCACTAGAATGGCTATAGTTAAAAAATAAAAAAATATAAAATAAACAAATGGAAAATTACAAGTGTAGGCGATGATGTGGAGAAATTAGAACCTTCATACATTGCTGGTAGAAACATAAAATGGTGCACCATTTTTCCACAGCTCCTGTGGAAAACAGTTTGGTGATTCATCAACAATTTAAATGCAGAACTATTACGTAACTCAGCAATTCTACTCCTAGGTGTATATGCTCCAAAATTGAAAATGTACTCAAACAGATACTTGTATACCTGCATTCATAGCAGCATTATTCACAAAAGCCAAAAAATGGAAACAACCCAAGTGTCCATAAATAGATGAATGGATAAGCAAAATGTGGTATATATACACAATGGGGTATTATTTGGCTTAAAAAAGGAATGAAGTTCTGATATATGCTATGACCTGAACTATGAAAACATTATGCTAATTAAAATAAGTTAGACATAAAAGGACAATTATTGTATGATTCCTCTTATAGGAATAGTCATATTCAGAGACAGAAAGTACAATAGTGGTTGCCAGGGGTTGGGGAGAGGAAGGAATGGAGTTACTGCTTAATAGGTAGAATTCTGCTTGGCTAAAATGGTAAATTTTATGTTATTTATATTTTATCACAGTAAAAATATTTTTAAAATTGGATTTGCACTGAGGAAAAATCTTTCAGTTATGAGTCACCACTGTAAAACAGAAATTGCCTTTAAAATTGGTAAAATAATTTTTATAAAGATTAAAATAAAAAAAATACCGAGCATGTATGCATGCAGCCAAGATCAAGAAACACCGTCACATGCTATTATTAACCAATATATGCATGCTTGTAAGTATGTACTGTATTTTGTCATTATTCTCGAAAGTTTATTAATATTGACTTTTACTAATGAAAATACTTTTTGTTAGTTTTTCTGACCTGTGACTTACAAATAGTCATTAACAAGGCCAAACATATGGTAAAGTGTCTTTTTCTGAATATATGACAAGTATATTTGTATCAGATGAAATCAGAAGTATGTACTGCGTTAGAATAGTGTGCAGCTCATTGCAACGAGCTGTTACAAGTATTTCCAATCACTTGGCATATAAATTCTAAGTTTAATTATTAAAAAAAGGTAAGTAAGTATATACTTAGAAATACAAAATATTCTTATAAACAGTTAACTTACAAGTTTGGTATCAACATTTATGAAAAGGCATTGTTTTCAGTTAGTCATTGGATGCCTATGCCTATGATCACATGGAAATCCTATCAACCTAAACTTTAGAGGAAAGTACCTAAGTGTTTATATATACATTTACTAATAGGATCACAAACATGTAACCTTTGAGTCATGTTCTGGTTTTATAGCTCCCTTAAAGAAACAATTCGTATTGTTAAATATTACTAATTTATTCTATTCTTAATAGGATACAGTCAATACCTAAGATATTTCCTTAAAATGAAGAGTCAGACAGATAGATAAGACTAACACTTTGACTCTGGATCTAAATAAATATATTTCAATAAGAAAACTCTGAAGAATTATTCATGATTAAAAATCATCATTAAAAATAACCTGATAATTTCTGTTTTAGGGAATATAGTGAATCAGATGGAGAATCATGCTGGAGAGACCCTCAACATTGAGTACCTGATCATGTAAAATAAAGGCAAACATGTTTCAGAATGTATGGCTGAATTATCAATAAGTAAGGGCTAGAACGGAAGTCAGGCATTTTGAGTATCAGCCTATGCCTGGTGGCCTAAAGTCAGGGTACGAGACAAAGCCTGGGCACAAATAAGGAGATCTCTACAAAGACTGGACCTTCAAAAGGCAATAATACCTACAGTGCGAGAACAGGAAAAAACTTACCTTAAACAGAAATAGCGGGGACACACCTCTCTTTCAGATGTGGTTCTAGTAGAAAGTAAAGTAAGAGAAATGCCACCCCCAAGAATTGTTAAATAAACTGATCTTTGCTTGGTGTGGCACACTGTATTTACTGAAAATAGCTATAGCAGTATTTCTAGTCCCACATGTACTTCTAGAACCTTGCTGCTCCCTATAAAGAGGTGAAGTCTATTTGTCTCCTTGAACCTGAATATGACTTGAGACTGCATTGACAAATAGAATGAGGTGAAAGTGATACTAAATGATTTCCAAGGCAATTATCACTTACCCCTACCACAGGCTGTCTCTCAGAAACACAGCCACTAGGTTGTGAGGAAGCCCAAGCTACGTGGATTTACTATATGTGGACTATACGTGGATGTTCTGGCTGACATCTCTAGCTAAGTCAGGTGAGTCTAATCCCCAGCCTTGGGATACTGCAAGGCTGAAGTAGTTAGCTGAAGTACTAAATATCGTGGGGACAGAGACAACTGTGCTATCTAAAAACATGAGAGATAAAGTATTATTACTGTTTAAAGCCACTAAGTTTTGAGATATTTGTTGTACAGCATTAGGCAACCAACGCACTTAATGTTTGGAATTTACAGTACCTCTGTGCACTGAAAAAATCTTAATCTAAAATTTTAGTTTAGAGTGATCTACAGTAGTGCCTTTTGTTGCTTAAATGAAGCAAATATAAATCACCAAAATATTATAACAAATATGGGTCCATGAAATGAGCTTACAATTAAAAAACAAATCACAAAATACATGGAAACAAGTCAGAATGAGTTATTCAAAGAGCAGAATTAGACACAGACTGCAGAAACTGGGATTATTAGGACAGATATAAGCTCTTAATATATTTAAAGAAAGAGAATATCAAACTATGAGAAAGCAGCAAGAGACAATAATATTTCCAAAAAGAATCTCTAGATATGAGAAAAAGATTAAGGAACAAAATTATTAATCAACTCAATAGTACATATGTAAGACTCTTATTATAAAACTATTAACAGGCATTAAAATAGACATTAAACGCTAATACAAATGAGGAAACATACCATAAAGTCACAGACAGAAAGACTGCTATAAAAGCTACAGTAATTAAGAGAGCATGATATTAGCACAGGGATGTAAAATAGTATACAGATCATAAATATATGAAAATCTGATAGATGAGAGTTAGCAGTGCAGTCTGGAGGAGAAAGGATAAGCTAAATTAGTTTTCCTGATTCTAATCTTTCCCTTCAAACCGTTCTCCATAGTGCCACTAGAACGAGCTTACTTAAACACATAACTGGTTGTGTTAATCGTTCACCAAATGTATTTGGTAACATCCTATTTACTATAGCTTTCTTTCATGTGTATATTAATAGGTTATGTAGACTGGGAGAAATACTGGATGAAAGTTAAATATAATTTTTACAGCAAGACTTCTCAAAGATGTTGACATTCTAATAAGGACCATGACCCTCTAAATAGGGATAGCACATCTGGTTCATTTCCTCAAACCTGTCAAGCCAAAGCATTTTTTTAAAAATAGCAGTTTGATGAATTAGTGTTTCTTGGAACATATACTGGAAATCAAAAGTTATTTCAACTGACATGGCATACCAGGCAATGAGAGGCAGATTGTGTACAGACTGATTGCTTTTATACTGTCATAGTTAGAACAGGGAAGAGCCACAAGGTTCTGGCTCCTCCACATTCTAGCTGGTCACTTTGGTCAAGTTACTTCAACTTCTTCATGATTCAGTTTCCATTTTTGTAAAATGGGAATAGAAATTTTATGTGCATAATGTTTTATATACTATATAATGTTTTATGTTATTAAATAATACTACCATAGAACTGCTGAAATTAAATGAGCCACTAATAACAAAATACTTTATTTATTCCTCCTTCTCCCTAACCCTTAAAACTGGAGCTATAGTTAGAATGAATCAATCATACAAGTTTAAGATTTAACTGATACTTTTACTATTGTCTAGAATGACTTGCCCCATTTCCTATATACCTAGTCCTATTTTTAAAGACCAGCTCAAAAGAACACCTGTGAAGAAATCTCCTTAATTCAAACCCCTGAAAAAAGAATCCAGGTTTTTCTTAATTTTGTGTCCATAGTACTCTCTATCACACCATTACAGCTTTCATTATAATATATCACAAATTATTATCTTCCCATTTTTCATATTAGAAGTTAGCAGTGTAATGTTTAATCCACAGTTTTGAATGAACTAGGGATTTTAAAAATAATTTTAATATTTGTAAGAGAGAACAATTTAAATGGAAAATTAGATTCAGAGGAAATAATGAAAGACAACATTAAAGATAATAAGTGTTTAGTATGTGCCAAGGGCATACTTTTTAAAATTTGAAACAATTCTGATTTCTTGTCCGAACCTATTAACAAAATGAGATATTAAAGAACCCAGTGCAACTATACTTTGTAAATAAAACTGAGGCTTCTCTTGTAGATCTTGAAATAAATTTGCTAACAATTTGACTTCTATATTTGTAGTATAAAACATAAAATGAAAAGCAAACAAAAAAAACTGAGGACTTTAACTGCATCCATTTGCAAATGATATCCTTCATAGCAAAAACTAAGAAAAGTGCTTAGACACAAATTCTCAATAAATATGAAAATAGTTTAACCTTACCAGCAACGAATGATTTTTAGTGGAAAAAGTGTTAATTAAATCAATAAATAATATAAAAACATGCTAGTCAATGCTAGAGAGGTATATTGAGACAGAAAGAGGGAGAATATTGAGGAAGAATGTAAATTGGTGTTTCTGGGAATGCAATTTGCATGAAAAGCCCTAAAACAGTCAAATTTAGAAATCAGTCCTAATGAAATACATAAAGATGTTCACTGTTATTCTAATAGAGATAAATAAACTGCGGGTAAAAAAAAACCCACCCCTAAATACACATACAATAATGGATGACTAAATTAAGGTTTATCTCTGAAACCATTTAAAAGGCTATATATCTAAATTTATCAAGGTTTAAATTATAAGTTTCACAAGAACATAGTCCTCGCCTACCTTGTTTTCACTGTTTTATTCCTGAGGCATAGAACAAGGCCTAGCATATAAGTTTTTTTTAATTAAAATTTTTTAGAATTAAAATTTTATTTTTGTAGAGCAGTTTTAGGTTCACAGCAAAACTGAAGGGAAGGTACAGAGATTTTCCCGTTTATCCCTGGTCCCCTCACATGCATAGCCTTCCCCATTATCAACATTCCCCATCAGAATGGTATATTTGTTACGACTGATGACCCTACATCATTATTACCTAAAGCCCAGAGATCACATTAGCATTCATTCCTGGTGCTGTACATTCTCTGGGTTTGGACAATGTATAATGACATATCTCCATCATTATAATTTTATACAGAGTATTTTCACTGCCCTAAAAAATCCCCTGTGCTTCACCTGTTCATCCTTCCTCCCACCTCAACCTCTGCAAACCAGTTTTTATTGTTTCTCTAGTTTTACATTTTCCAGAGTATATGTAGTTAGAATCATACAGTATGTAACCTTTTCAAATTGGCTTCATTTAGTAATATACACTTAGTTTTTCCTTTATGTCTTTTCATGTCTTGATAGCTCATTTCTCTATAGCACTGATTAATTTTCTATTGCCTGGATGCACTGATATATTTATCTAGTCACTTACTGAAGGATATCTTAACTGCTTCCAAGCTTTGTATGGATAAAGCTGCTATAAATGCCTGTATGCACGTCTTTGTGTGGACATGTTTTAAATGCCTTTGGGTAAATACAAAGTAGGGCAGATGCTGGATGGTTTGGTAAAAGTATGTTCAAGTTCATAAGAAACTGCCAAGCAAACTGCCTTCCACCAGAGAGGCTGAACCATTCTGAATTCCTATCATTGATAAATAAGAGTTCTTGTTGTTGCATATCCTCACTAGCATTTGGTGTTGTCAATGTTCCGGATTTTGGCCATTCTAATAGTATGTACTTCACATAAATTTTTAATATGGATTTCCTAAACGAATGAAAAAATACCGTTCAGTGAAAATATAAAATTGTATAAAATGTGATTCTTTGAAAAAAAATCTGTATAGAAAAAGAAATGGGATGACAAACAACCAAATGGGAAAGGAGATCATGGTTATATTTATTAAAAACAGCTTTACTGAGGTATAATTTTAGATACCATAAAATTCACCAATTAATTGTACATGTACGGTTCAATTCATTTATACACTCGAGCCGTCATCACCATAATCCTTTATCATGGTCAATTTTTGTTTTCTCATTCCATCTTTTCCCGTACGGTAAAGGAGGGCTTTTTTTTTGAAAGGCCCCTTCACTGAAAATTAGGTGGTGTTGAACTATGAAATTCCCTATAAAATATTTTGTCTAAGTCCTAGTCCACCTCTTCAATTTGACATAGACATCTTTTCAGCACAAAATGGATTTTACAAACAGCAGGAAGGTCTTTTGGTACCTTTAGAAGTAAAGCTTTAAGGTTTGAGCTGGCACGATACAGCTTAGATCGTTTGGTGTACTATGTTAAGATTATTTTTGGTCCTTCCGCAAATAAAGATTCTACAAATTACAGTCACAGTTCCCAACGGAAATGTAGGTATTAAATGGAGTCAAATGTGAGCAGTTTTTTGTGCTTCTCAATCCTGCCAGCAGAGAGTGGAGTAGGCAAGCTGGGAACCTCCCGCAACCTACCCAGTAAGTTGCGCTACAGTCCCCTAGGCTGGAGCCACCAATTCTTGGTGGAATCCAGAGAAGGACCTTTGATGTATTCACTTAACTCTCTACAACTGAGAATCCTTTGGGGGAAAAGTCGACTGAGACAGGTTAGCGCCTAAATACTCTTCCTAACTCCGGCTCCCCACGCCCCTCCAGCAGCCTCCTACCTGCAGAGAAGGAGAGCAGGAACACCCGGCGCCTCAAGCGGGCCAAGCCTAGCACCGTGGGAGCAAAGAACATGGCTTCATCGTCGGGGTGCGCGATCACCAAGAGGGTACGGCTTCCGCATCCCAAGAGGCCAGCCTGCTCCTGACTTTTCATTCGTTCCGAGGAGTCCCAAACCCAGAAGAAGCCCCATGTTAGGACCACCACAACTAAACACAGAATACCCACCGCTTCCATGTTTTGTAGTGGCACCGCGCCTGCGCGATAGAAAGGTGCAGCTGACTCTGACTCCGGCAAGAAAACTGCACTCGAGGAAATTCCGTTCCTAGTTTTACATCCGTCCTGCCAACCTGCTCCAAGGGCTTGAGGCTTTAAACGTCGGGTTCCTGGTGTGGTTTTACACTGACGCCTCCCAACTTCTTTATCGACTTCTCTCTATGCAGCATTTACGAGGTGTGTGCCAGCTAGGTTTCAGAGCTGAACTGAAACGCTTCCGTCCAATTTTCTACCCTTGTCCTCACAGCACAATGGATTTAAAGGAAAGCGTTTTAAAATAAATGCCCAAATATTGTGTACAGGTTTCCCCCTTTCTTTATCGTTTTATAACTCATTTCTTAAAACCTGGGACTCCTCGTAATTATACGGTTTGACAGCCCCTCATCTGGATGAACGCCGACTTTGTTTTTTCTTGATTTTGTGGAGTGGTGGCTTCTTTAAAGAAAAGTGTTCCATTACGATGGACCGTCCAGTCATTCCATTAGAAGAGTAAGGCTGAAAGCTCACTTTGTAGTCGCAAGAGCCACAGGATCCTTTGAGGAGTGACTTTAGATTGAGGACCGACATCTTGGACAGACAAGCTCTACTTGCATTTCAGCGAAGTCTTGTAATGAATTACAACCGGAGCCTTGGGAAATATCTTGGGTAGGTCGACGTCCACCCCTCCCGCTCCCAGCACGTGGGAACCAACTTCCCTTCCTGCAGCCCGGGCACGCTTGGAGGTCGCCGCCATTCCGCCAAGCTGCATCGCGTCGCTGAGGGGTCGCAGTGGCCGAGGCATGGCCTTGTGTCCTTCCCTTTCCCACGCTCGGGGGAAGGCCCCTAGCGCTGGGGAGTCGAAAGACTCGAGGTGGGCGACCCAGCTTGGGCACGCAATGGCAGCGCACTGAGTCCGGCCAGGCTCAGCGTTACCTCCACCTGAAGGGACCGGCGACTTCAGGCCGCAGGGAGACGCGAAGGGATTAGGCGTGGGGTGACCCAGGAAGCTCGACCGTGTTAGCAGCCGCGCTCGGCCAGAGGAGGGAGTCGGTCCCCCAACCTTCCGGAAGGAGGAGGAGCTGGCGCTGGAGCCGCCTAAGCCGCGGCAGCCAGGGCTGGGGGGAGGGAGAGGGGTTGAGGCAAGATGGCGGCCAAGGTGGCGATGCAGCCGCAGCCGCGACGGCTGTGGCTGTAGTGAGCGCCCAGCTCGCCGCGCCGACCGAGGTCCCGAGGTGAGGACGCGCGCCGGGGCCGTGTCCCGCTCCTCAGGCTCGGGGCGTGCCGGCTACCACGCTCAGCCAGCTCCCGGTGAGTAGGCCCCGGCACCCAAAGCCCTGGCCTCTGGGCCCTCGCTCTGTCGGGGGCTTCCGAGAGCTCTCAGGGCACACGCCGCGGGCGCGGCTTCACGGCCGGGCGAGGGCCGTCACGGGCCTGGCAGGTCGGGACCCGCCCCAGCCATCCGGCTTCTTCGACTCGGGCGCCCTGGACAAGTGGGGCCCGGCGGGAAGCTCAGGTTGGGCGAGTAGAGGAGGCTTATGGAGTTGGGAGGAAGAATGGGTTGCGGCCAGGCCGATGCCGGCAGAGAAGTGTCCCGTGGGGAGGGGGCGTGCGGAACCAGCAGGGCTGACCGAGGGAGGCAGAGTGGGCCTGGAAACCCCGGGTGGGGCCCGCACAGGTGGCGGGCCTTGGCTCACTCTGAAGCGGAGCTGGTAACCGTGTTGGGAGTGTAGAAAGGGTTAGGGAGGGTGACAACCATAGACAAGTGCTAGAGGCGCAAACTAGTTCACCTTTTTAAACCAAACCACTCCGGAGAGTAATAGCGAAGGGTGGGAAGAGATGGAGATGGCAAAGATCGGAACCCTGTATTTTCTGCCTTTTATTATTGGTGTTTTAACGTGCGAAATCGGAGAGTTTTTTGGTGGGAGAGAGATTAGAGGAACTGTAATTGAGAAATTAGTTTTATTGGAGTGGAGACTGAATTTGAATTCTTCGAATTAACTGCATTAGGTATAGTCGTGTATTAAAGGTGTGGATATGAATAAGTGATACTTATGAACAGTGTTTCCTTAGGAAGTGTCAGTTTGTTTTTTTTTTGTTTTTTCTTTTACTGATGTTGCATGCCTCAGTGCCTCTTCAACCTTGTAGAGTAGTGGTTTGCGTAATTCTAATTTGGGGAATAGTGTATTCACCTGCGTCAGATTTGTTTCCTTAATCTTATCCTAATTATATGAAATTTACATTTCTTGTGTGCACCCGGGTGAAGCAATGATGGGAGGTGCGGAACACTGTGCAAAGAGCAACAGGCCGGGGATTTTAAAATACCTACAAACATTCATTCATTTGTTCACCAGATCTTGGTCATTAGCTGTTGCTCATGAGTCACGTGATTGTCCTTGGAAAACTGAAGAGTTGATAGCATTACTTAACTTTTAATGGTTTTTTGAAACTGTTTTGGTGTACCTTTTCACAGAGATATTTATTGGATGGACCAAAAGCCAAATTTGCCTGGGCTCAGGAGACCATTTTTAGAATTTATTTAGACGTGGGTAAAATTACAGAAAAAATAACTACAAGTTGTTGGAAAAAGAAATATTGTCTTTATTTTCTCATTGTGTTAAAATCCAGTGGAAGTTTATTTAGTTATTTTAATATTTATAGTACACGGTTGCTCTTCCTTGCTTTAAGCACACTTGTTACTGGAAATCAAGGTTAACACACGTTTATATAATATGCACATGCATACATAAGGATGTGATTACTTGCAATACCAAAATAAAATACTCTTTCCTTTTACAAAAGTCTTGCCATATGTTCAACTACTTCCCCAGAGAAAATATAATACCAAGAGTCCTGATTCTTCCTTTAACTATGTGACATTTTGGAATATTATCAACCTTTCTTTGCTTTAGTTTCCTAGCCTGTGATAGTAGAAAAACATCTGCTCTGTTGGGGTTAGCTGTTGTGAGCCTAAGAGAGTTAATAGTTCTGAAATTAAACAAGATTGAAAGGGTTATATTTCTGTGAGGTAGTAACAGCTCCCTCAGCACTTACAAAATGCTTTATTTGCACATCTCTCATGACATTTACACTTTCTACTTTTTTGTTTCTTTGGTGTTTATATATATACCTGTTTTATCCCCTCTTGAGGGCAGGATAGACCTCTGATTTTATCTTTGCATTTAAAGCATCATGTAGGATTTTATTTTCTGTGTTGGATATTGACACTGCAAATATTTGTTGAATGACTAAACATTGTATTCTAATTAGAAAAATATATTTACATTACAACTTACCTGAATATATTTGTCTGCTGTGACATAGCTATATAGCTGTGATTCTCTCCATGGTCTCTAAAGAATATATATATATATATATATATATATATATATATATATATATATATATATATTATAGTTGGATGTCTTGTTGAATTTAATCATACAGTAAAACTTAAGTATTTGTCCTGCCCACATAATTTTAAAAAAAACACAAAATGCTTGAAATTAACTTAGGTTTCTTTGAATTTAATTGAGTAAAAGTTTGTTACAAGGCTAGGTATATTTAGGTCAGGCTAGTGTTTTTTTTTTTTAAATTTGTGAAATAGTAAGATTTTCTTGCTATTGCTATCTATTCTTGAAAGGAGAGGCCTTTGAATGGACCAGAAGTTGATGTAAGTAAATGGCAGACTGTTTGTTACTCAGTTTTTTGTTTCGTTATTCAGTTGTAATTGTATTTTGTGATCTGTCTTAATTGCAATTTCTAATTCTTATTGATGCCTGATACAGGTCTCGCATATTTATTTACTCTCATTTGTTCTTTTACTTCACATATTGGATTTTACTAGAATATAGTACAAAGAAGTAGTAAAAGTTTATTATAATTTATTATGTGTGAATTTATTTGTTAGAGATTTATATATGTAGTTCATTCACTTGTTTGACCACTGGTAAGTGCCTTTATGTTTAAGGCACATTGCTAAATGCTATAAAGGTATAAAGTTGAGCAAATCAATATGTGTGCAAATAACTTGTCTGTAGAATGCTTGATATTTTCTTTTCAAATTTGAGAATGCAAACATACATTTATATATAGATGGTTAAGAAAACATTTCGTTTTTTTTTTTTTCTATCAGGACTTACTAGGAGTACTGAAAAGCTGTCATGTAGCAATAACTGTATATAGAGCATCTGTTTTCTGTTTTGATATTCTTGTGGTGGTGGTGTTCTTGAACATTTTTACTGTTCTAATACCATTTTTTTCTATCCCAGAAGCTTATGTGGTCAAATATTACTTGAATAGTCTTTAGATACAAGTTACTTTTCTTTATTCTGGGTCATCTTTGCATTGGAAGGTGAGGCTATAGAAAGCCCTGTTAATGTTCCTATGGAGTTCTTTAGTTTGATTCTTTCATGTGTGCTCCTGTTACTTTTACTTAAAAGCACTCAAAAAAATCTACTGTAATAAAAAATTAAGTAAATGTTTATAGTTAAAATAAAATGCTAATTTATAGAATTATAGAATGTAGATTATATATGCTTCTCAATTATCCACAGATGCTTCTTGATAGGGTTACGTCCTGATAAACTCATCTTTAAGTTGAAAAAAATGATATTGAAAATGCACTGAGTACACCTAACCAACGGAGTGTTGAACGTTGTAGCCTTGCCCTACCTTAAACATGCTCAGAACACTTAACAATAACTTACAGTTGGGCGGTTATCTTGAATTTCATCTTGAATAAATTGCCTTTCTCTTCTCATCAGAAGCTGGAGAAACAGATGAGTATTTTGTAGACATGATGGGATGCAAAAACACAAAACACATCCAGAATACTCTGGCAACATAGTATATCAGCTCTTTACTCTCTTGATCGTGTACCTGACTGCAGCTCATTGCTGCTGCCCAGGATCACGAGAGAGTATTGTATTGCATGCATATTGCTTGCTAGCCCAGGAAAAGATCAAAATTTAAAATTTGAATTACGGGTTCTACTAAACACATTACTTTCAAACCATCATATAATAGGAAAAAGTCATAAGTCAAACAAATGTAAGTTGGTTCCTAAGAATACCATCTGTAGTCTTGTTTACTGGTGAATAAACTGAGGGTCACAGAAATGATTTGCCTAAGTAGTTGTAATTGGGCACTGGTGAAATCCAATCTTCTGACATCCATTGTAGTGCTGATTCCATTACACCCTGTCATTCATGAGATGAATCATTGTGATGATTGACAGTTACTTAAATATTAGGGTGGATGGGGAATGAAAGATTATTTATTCAGTTTAGGTATTGAATTTAAGGTATTTCCTAACTTTAAATTTCTGCAATGAAAATATAGTTTGAATAAAATTAGATCGATTTACATCAGTAATAAGATTATCACAGGGAATTAGTTTGCTTAATTATTAATATGCTGTGATTAAACAGAAATGTCTTTGAGGTTATCTGGACCTAGGGGCATTTCATGGAATTTAAGTATTACAGGAAATTTTATTATGCCAGTGATTACCTGTGAGAACTAAACAGGTAGATTAAATTATTTTATAAATTGGCTATTGCTTGCTTCACTAACACTCAAACTTCTGGATTTTTTAAGTCTGAGGAACTTTGTTATATAAGAGCTTGGATAAATAGCACAAACATGAACTGTATTCTTAATGCTACATTGAAAAGCTGATATATAAATTTTCTGTATGTATCCATACCATAAAATTTATTTTAAAGGAAAAGGCATATTATTCTTTTTAAACTGATACCCTCATGTGAATACTGAAGCATGGCATATTTTTTTATGCCATTTGGGCTGTTAAATAATATGTCTGTTTTGCGTTGTATTACAAAGGGTTGATTTTTCTTATATTGTGCTTTTCTGGAATGCTGTTTCTCTACCTTTCTCTTCCAGAGTCTACCACTTCTAAATTCTGCCTATTTTTATGAGGGTTTGATCACATATCACTTCATCCAGGAAGTCTCTCTCTTATTTCCACTTCTCAAAAGATATACATTTTTCATTCCGAAAATTTTTAATGCTTTCCATATACTTCTATATCATAGTTACTTATGTACGTTCATGTAGTCCCCACTAGACCATAATCCCATTGTGGCCATGTCTGTATTCTCAGTCATTTTTTAAATACTTCCTCTGACCCCATTCTCAGAATAACTCTCTGCATCTAGGAAATGCATAGTAGAAATTTGTTGAATTCATAAAAAAGAGCCTAGCTGCAAGAGTTATTTGGTGTGGTTGTTATAGAAGCTGACTAACATATATGTGAGAATTTGATGTTGAATAGTTTTTGGAAATTAAAAAACAGGTGGGAATTTACCATTGTTAGGTAAAATGTGTATAATCAGTGAATTATCAAAGCACATCTTTTTTAAAAAATGTTTCTGTCATTTTATTAGGATTTTGGGGAGAAAAAGTAAACAGGATTGGTTCACCTGAGACTTTGTATTTCTAGATAATATTAGAACAAGAATGTGTTAATTTATATGTAGGGACTTATGGAGTAGTTTCAGTGCTTGTAAGAAATTGTGAATTAGGAATATGGAATAGTTGGTTTATAGGATTATTATAGAATCCCTTTGAAAGAATAGTACTGGTAAGTTTTATATTAAAAAAATAAATATTTAAGTAGATTAGTCAAACACAACAGAACAGTCAAGATTACCAAATTATTTTGATCCCCACCCCCCCAGCCATTGTCTTCTTGAGGAATAAAATGGGCTGTTTTGTTGTTGTTTATTCTTATGTAAACTGATATCGAACCAGAATAAATTGAAGTTGCCTTTAACTTGGAAAATTTAACTCAGATTTTTTTATGTGGTTCACAGAATGTTTATGCTCACATACTTTTATTTAATTGATACTCTTTTCATGACATTTTTGTTGTCGTACACAGTTCAGAGTCAGAGTAATCTGTTTTAGGCCGTTCTTGTCCCTTAGCAATAACATAGATTTGTATAATTTTGAAATGCTTGTTTTAAGTAGTAATCATATCTTTGAACTATTGTTCAAAGACATTTAATTTTATATTGCTTTTGATTAAGTTCTTTTAATTTAGTTTTATGTATTTGCAATGAAACCAAAACTTGTGCTGTCTAGGAGATTTTGAGTATATAATATAGTCTATTAACTGTGTGTGTGTGTGTGTATGTGTGTATGTATGGGGGAAGAGAAAAGAGGTAAGGGAAGAGGGAACTGAGCAGTGCAGGAAGGGAGAGGTAGAAGTTATTCTATATTCACCAAAAATCATTTCAATAAGTGAAGGAGGATACATTATCTTAAAATCTTTACTTTCATTTATTGTAATACATTATTTACAAAAGTACAATATAGAAACATAAAGAAATTGAAAGTACCACTTCCTAGATGTAGTCTGCTAAGTGTTTTATTTTCTTTCACATTTTTTGTATGCATATATAATTTTCTGTAGTACGGGATGGTACTATACTGTTCCTTTGTATACTACTGTTCCATGTTGGTGTATTTAGAGCTACTTTTATCATTAACAGCTACGTAGTGTTCGCCTTATGAAAATAACCATGATTTGTTTAATTAATTTATGGCTACCAGTGTTTTGTCAGAATAACAAAGCTGTAGTGAATTATTTGTGTGTGTGTGTATTTTGTATACTTGTACAAGCAGCTTTGTAAGATAGATTCCTAAAGCAAAGTTGCTGTTACATAAATGATGTACATTTGAAATTGACACAAGTATATTGGTATACCCTAAACCCTGGCCAGCACCAGATATTACGAATTAAACATTTTGACAATTTAAGAAGTGGAAAAATGTAATTCTAATTGGCCTCTTATCAGTCACTATTGAGATTGAACATTTCTAATGAAGGGAATTGTATTTTATAAATTACATGTTTTGTTCTCACATTATTTTTTGACGGGGTTATTGGTCTTTTTCAGATTGATTTGAAGAGTTTACATATTAGGGTATTCATTTTTTCAGACATATGCACATTCCCCCCTCCATCTATTTTGTAGTATTATGTATTCAGTTGTATCCAACCTGGCACTGTGCTGTCTATGTGACTTTGGGCACATGACTTAACCTCTCTAAGCCTTAATTTTCTTATTTGTAGAATGGAGATAATGTAAATAACATTTAGCATAGTGGCTGGCACATAGAAAGTAAATACTAAATGTTAGCTCTCTTCATTTTTAGTTTATATGTGGCTTCTGGGTTTCATGCTTTCCTTAGAAAAACCTTCCTTACTCTAAAATTTAAAATATCCACCCATCTTTAAACTGAAAAAGCAAAGTAAGGAATATTATGTAGAGTATGCTGCTGCTTGTTTTAAAGAAAAATAATGCATACATATTCACTTGTATATCATAGGATATTTCTGAAATGAAACCCAAGAAACTTAAGATTGATTGTAATGGGAAGGAAAACTGAGTGACTGGAGAACATGAGTGTGTGTGTGTGTGTGTGTGTGTGTGTGTGTGTGTGAGAGAGAGAGAGAGAGAGAGAGAGAGAGAGAGAGAGAGAGAGAGATTTGACTATATACCTTTCTGCATTTTTAAAACAAAGAAGCCCCCAGATTTTAATTTAATATATTTATAATTTATTTTTTCTTTTCCTTTCTTAAATTCTGATTTTTAATCCATTTGGAATTTACTTCTGGTAAAGGAAGTGAAATAGAGAGATAGTTTGGGGGGATATATGTGTGCATGTTTTCCCACCAAATAGCCAAAAGTGTCAGTACCATTTAGTGAATACTTCCTCCTCTACCCCACTGATCAGATTTGCAACTTTTGTCATTTATTTCAAATATACTGGGAGCTATATCTAATCTATTATGTTCTCTTGATTTTTTTTGTATATTACCATATCCTTTATTATTGTTTTATAATTTCAATACCAGTAAGGTTAGTTACCTCTTCATTACTCTTTTTTTTTTTTTTTCAGTTTTTGACAGTTCTGGTCTATATATTCTTCTAGATGAATGAACTTTAGAATTGTTCTGTGAGATTCGAAAAGAAATCTTGCTGAGCTTTTTATGGAGAATACTGAATATCGATTGAGAATATTTAACTTAAAGGTTAATTTGAGGAAAATTGACACCTTTATGTACTTTCTCTCTTTTCAAATAGTCTTATGTTCTTGAGTAGATTTTCAAACTCCCAATTCAACTAAGTTCTGCACATTTATTTTTTTCCAACAGATATGGTAGAGAAGCAAATGGAGTTTATATTATGTGGGGGAAGACAGAGACATAATCAAGTAAAACATACTGATTCATTTTAGATTATGATTAATCTGTAAAGGAACAAAAGGGGTGATGTGATTGAGAGTAACTGGTGGGAGTCTACCAGTTACTACCAGGAAAAGGCCTTTCTGAGATAACATTTTAACTGAGTTTGAGGAGTCAGCCACATGAAAAAGCCAGGAAGAATGTTTGAGACCGAGAGTGAAGGACAAAGTCTGAGGCAAGAAAGGGCTTAGCCGCACAGTGAAGAAACTTGAAGGAACTGTAAGTAAACTTCTGTTGGCTAGGGCCTAACTGAGCAATTGGGAGTGGAAGCCTGCCTTATTGGGTGGGGCTATGAATACTAGGATTTTAATTTAAGTTATGTGGTAAACCCTGAGGAGTCTTAAGCGGAAGAATGACATGTTCTAATTTATGGTTTAAAAAGAATATTTGGCCTTTTTGAGTAGAGAAAGTATTGAAGTAGCAAGTCTGATTAAGAGTTTCTTGCAGCAGCAGATGAGGATAGGGGTAGTTCAAAAGGAGAAGTGTAGTAGGCTTGGAGGGAGGGTGTAGAAAGAAGAAAGGGCTTGCAGTTGGAATGGTGTTTTTTTTTTTTTTTTTTTTTTGAAAGTTAAGCACTATTCGGTGCTAGGGAAGCTATGTGAACAAAACAGAGATGGTCTCTATTTTCACAGGTGTCCGGTGGTTTATTTTTTGTATGGAATTCAGTACATTTTATTTTAAGTCTGTTGCTTTTTTTTTCTACTTTATTTTGGTATATACCTTAGAAATAGAGACTGTTCACTTGTTTTATTTTCACAATTTTTAGCAGTCTCTATGAGTGAGTCTAAGGAGAGGCAACAGAACATGATCTTTAAGATATCTGGCTCTGAGTTAAAAAAATTAACCTTGGGACTAGTGTTTTATGTGAGCTCATGTGTGCCTAGCTGTTAGCACATTACCTAGTATATAACAAAAGCTAGATAAAGGGTAACTTTTTATTATTCTCTTTCCGTATTGTCATATTGATTAATTCTGGCCAAGCATCTAAATTCGAGTTTTTTCTGATCTCAGCTCACTGTTTTCTATGTTAATGGAGGAGAGAATTGGCAAATGGTTGTCCATTTTGGATTCAAAATATATATTCATTCTTATAATGGAAGGAGTGAATATTGCTCAACTCAGAGAATTAGTTTAACGTAAGTGCAACAAAACTACCAAATTTTTAGTTGTGTGTTGTCTACTACTGTTGTCTTGGGAAACTTTTCCTTCCTCACTTTAGGGATAAAGCAGCACTTTATTTTTTAAATCCAAGAATTATTTATGGAATACCTGTATTAGATTACTTAAATAATTATACCCTTATTAGTGTGTTTCTTTAAATATCACACTATATTGGGATAGAATAGTTTAACCTAAAAGGCCTTTTCTGTAGCTCTTATTCATCTGTTTTCTAAGTGAGATGTCATAATGTAAGAAGAAGCTACAGATGAAATAATCTTACAAATGACACTCACCCAGAGTAGCTCTTTTTTTTTTTTTTCTTTTTAGGGAAGAATGGTCTAGTTTATTTTGCAGGAGAAAGTTCATTCTAGTTAACATCACTCTGATCTTATACAAATTACAGAATTCACTTAGATGATTTCTAGTCTCTCTCCTGGGAACTGGACTCTGAGATAGGCTCAGGAAGTCGGCTTTCTTTTTTTAATTTAATTATTATTTTTTAATTAAAAAATTTTCAGTTACACTTGACACAATATCAGTTTCAAGTGTACAATATAGTGATTAGACATTTATATAATTTACAAAATGATCACTCTGATAAATCTAGTTCACCTGACACTATTCATAGTTATTACAGTATAATTGACTGTGTTCCCTATGTTATACTTTACATCCCCTTGACTGTTTTAATAACTGGCAATTTGTATTTCTTAATCTCTTTCCCTTTTTCATCCATCTCCCCAACCCACCTTCCATCTGGCAACCACTGAAATGTTCTCTGTATCTATGAGTTTGTTTGTTTGTTTTTATTTTCCCATTTACTTTATTTTTTAGGTTCTACACATAAGTGAAATTATATGGTATTTGTCTTCTCTTCTGACTTATTTCACCTAGCGTTATACCTTTAGGTCCATCCAATATTGTCACAGATAGCAAGATTTTATTCTTTTTATGGCTGAGTAACATTCTACTGTATGTATGTATCACATCTCAAAATAATTTTTTATTTTTTAATTACAGTTGATGTGCAATAGTATGTCAGTTTCGGGTGTACAACATAGTGATTAGACATTTATATAACTTACAGAGTGATCATCCCTATAAGTCTCATATTCATTTGACACCATATAGTTATTACAGTGTTAGCAACTACATTCTCTATGTTATACTTTACATCCCTGTGACTGTTTTTATAACTTGCAATTTACACATTTAAAAAAAAATTTCAATTACTCAGTATTATTTTATATTAGTTTCAGGTATTTAGCATAGCGGTTAGACATTTATATAATATAAGAAGTGATCCTCCCATAAGTCTAGTACGCAGCTGGCACCATGTATAGTTGTTACATTATTGACTGTATTCCCTGTACTGTACTTTACATCCCTGAGACTGTTTTGTAAATACCAATTTGTACCTCTTGATCCCTTTACCTTTTCCACCCAGCCTTCACCACCTCACCCTCCAACCCCCACTAATCAGGTAACCACCAGTTTGTTCTCTGAACCTATGAGTGTTTTGTTTGTTCGTTTATTTTGTTCTTCAGATTCCACATATAAGTGAAATACAGTATTTGTCTTTTTCTGATTTATTTAACTTAGTGTAATACCCTCTAGGTCCATCCATGTTCTTGCAAATGTTAAGATTTCATTCTGTTTTTATAGCCGAGTAATATTCTGTTGTGTGTATATATAACATTTCTTTAGTCTATTGATTGATATTTAGGTTGCTTCCATGTCTTAGTTATAATAAGTAATGTTGCAATAAATATTGGGAATTGCTGGGTCATATGGTATTTCTATTTTTAATTTTTTGAAGAACCTCAATACCGTTTTCCATAGTGGCTGCACCAGTTTGCAATCCCACGCGCAGTGCATGAGGATTGCCTTTTTTTCCACATCCCCACCAACACTTGTTTGTTGATTTATTGGTGATAGCCATTCTGACAGGTGTGAAGTGATAGCTCATTGTAGTTTTAATTTGCATTTCTATGATGAGGTAGCGATGAAAAACATCTTTTCATATGCCTCTTGGCCATTTGTGTGTCTTCCTTCTTTGTAGAAATGTCTATTCAGGTCCTCTGCCCATTTTTTTTTTTTTTAAATCTTTGTAGAAATGTCTATTCAGGTCCTCTGCCCATTTTTTTTTTTTTAAATTGGATTGTTTGTTTTTTGGTGTTAAGTTGAATGGGTTCTTTGTAAATTTTGTGTATTAAACCCTTATTGGACATATCATTAGTGAATATTCAGTAAGTTGTCTTTTTGTTTTGTTAATGGTGGTTTTTTTGCTGTGCAAAATCTTTTTAGTTTTGGTGTAATCTAACTTTTTTCTTTTGCTTCCCTTGCCTGAGGAAATACGTCAGAAAAAATATTACTAAGAGCAATGTCAGAGTATACTGCCTCTGTTTTTTTTTTCTAGGAGTTTTGTGGTTTCTGTCTCACATTTAAGCCTAATCCATTTTGAGTTTATCCTCGTATACGGTGTAAGAAAGTGATCCATTTTCATTCTTTTGCATGTGTCTGTCCAGTTTTCCCAGCACCATTTATTGAAGAGACTGTCTTTATCCCATTGTATATTCTTGCCTCCTTTGTCTTATATTAATTGGCCATATAGGCATGAATTTATTTCTGGGCTGTTCTGTTCCATTGATATGTGTGTTTGTTTATGCCATTACCAGGCTGTTTTGATTACTAAAGCCTTGTAGTGTAGTTTGATATGATAGTGTGATACCTCTTTGTTCTTCTTTCTCATGATTGCTTTGCCTACTTTGGTTCTTTTTTGATTCCGTATAAATTTTAGGACTATTTGTTCTAGTTCTGTGGAAAATACCATTGGTATTTTGATAGGGATTGTATTGAATCTATAGATGTCTTTGGGTAGTATGGACATTTTAATATTCTGTCCATGAGCATAGTATGTGTTTCTACTTGTATCTTTATCAGTTTCTTTCTTCAATATCTTATACTTTTCCAAGTACAGATCTTTTACTTCCTTGGTTAAATTTATTCCTATGTATTTTATTTATGTTTTGATGCAGTTGTAAATGAGATTGTTAAGTTCTCTTTCTGATAGTTCATTATTGGTGTATAAAGTGCTGTCGGTTTCTGACAGGTGGGGATACTCACCACTATACTAATGAAGACGAGCCCTGCAGCTGGTTTCTGAATATTTATTTTGTATTGTACTTTACTGAATTCATTTATCAGTTATAATAGTTTTTTTGGTGGACTCTTTAGGGTTCTCTATATGTAGATAATATCATGTCATCTGCATAATTCAGTTTTACTTCTTTCTTTCCAATATGGATGCCTTTTATTTCTTTTTCTTTTCTGAATGCTGTGATTAGGACTACCAATAATATGTTAAATAGAAGTGGTGAAAGTGGACATCCTTGTCTTGTTCCTATTCTTAAGGAAAACACTTTTTAGCTTTTCACCATTTAGTATGATGTTAGCTGTGGTTTTGTCATATATGGCTTTTATTATGTTGACATATTTTCTCTATTCCCATTTTGTTCAGCATTTTTATCATAAATGGTTATTGGATTTTGTCAAATGTTTTTTCTGCATCTACTAATATGATCATGTGATTTTCATTCTTCATTTTATTTATGTGGTATGACACATTGATTGATTTGCAGATACTGAACCAACCTTGCATCCCAGGAATAAATCCTACTTGATCATGGTGTTTGATCTTTTTTAATGTATTGCTGAATTCGGTTTGTTAATATTTTGTTGAGAATTTTTTTGGATTTATGTTAATCAGGGATATTGGCCTATAATTTTCTTTTGTGTATGTCTTTGTCTGGTTTTGGAATTAGAGAAATGATGGCCTTGTAAAATGAGCTTGGGAGTCTTTTGTCTTGAATTTTTAAAAATAGTTTAAGAATGATAGGTATTAATTCTGGACCTGTAAAGCTAACTGGTCCATGACTTTTGTTTGTTGAGGTTGGCTTTTTAAAAATCATCTCCAGTATGGAGAACCTTAGGTGGTTGGGATATTCCAGTGGGGTGTATTTTTGGAGTTGTAACAGAGGTGAGTTGTTTAGTGAGAATTATTGCAACTTTGTTTGCCTCAGTTTAGTAACCAGTATTTTGGTATCTGCATTGTCATAGAGGCCATTCCCCTATCCCATACTCTTATATCAAAAGGTCTTATTTTTGATCATTTGATTTGTATACTTTGTAGGATCCTTTTTCTGCTTTGGTGAACTGTGAGCTTCACCTTTTCTGTAACCCTTGGCGGAATTAGTCTCATCTAAACTGGCATTTGCAGTCCCACCACAGTAAAGTACATTTTTGAGATTTTTTTTCCAAGATAGCTTAGGCTACCTTGAAAACCTAAACACATGTAGGCCAAAAGCCAGGAGTTTTTGCTGGGAGGAATTGGAATTCTTTTGAGGATTGTATTTGAAATTTTATTGTTATAGGTAAGATAAGTTTCTTCATAAGCAAATGTGTGTGTGTGTGTGTGTGTGTGTGTGTGTGTGTGTGTGTCTGTGTGTCTGTCCATCTTTATTACAGTAGTCCTTTATCTGCAGACCCTTAGTGGATGCCTGAAACCACAGATAATACTTAACCTTATATATATTATGTTTTTCTATATATACATACCTTTTCCCTTAAAGGAACCAGTTTTCATCTTCTCTTTGGCATGTACAATTGCCAACATCACTACTCTTGTGCTTTCGGGCCATTAAATAAAATAAGGGTTGCTTGAACACACGTACTGTGATAATGTGACAATTGATCTGATAACCGAGAAGGCCACTAAGTTACTAAAGTGTAGGTAGCATATATAGCATGGATATACTGGACTAAAGGATGATTCATTTCCTGGCAGGATGGAGCAGGACAGAGAGAGATTTAAAACTTATGAATTGTTTATTTCTGGAATTATCCATTTAATATTTTCAGACTGTGGTTGACCATGGGTAACTGAAACCACAGGAAAGGCAGGGGTTGGGGGAAAACTACTATATTTTACTGTGGGAAGATTCAAAAAGTAATTAAGTAGAGCAATTTCATTTTACTACATTTTATTGCCTATTTGTAAAATATAGGAGACTAGTTCTGGGTTTACCTGTAAAATTCAGGTAAAATGTGCTCTTGTCACTTATGACAATGACATTTAATTCTGGTATATTTCTACTCCAAAATAACGATTGTATATGTTTGTGATATGAGGGGATTGCACATGAAACCTTGAAAATTGCACAGAATTTTTACATTTCATGAGTCAAGCATGTAACTAACCCTGAGTTCATTAGTTTGGGTTCTAAGAACTGAACTTAAAGTTTGAAACTGTCAGTTTAAGTGTTCCCTTCCCCTTAAGCCTTGACTTTAAACTGAATTCTTTTATTTCAGTTGTTTTCAAACTGTAAAGTATTATATGGAGGTATGTTGGTGAGTCGGGACTGGAGTGTGGGTGGAGACAGGACTGGAGAAGAGAGACTGAAAATATAGTTTGGGTTTCCCATTCTCACTGAATCAGAATATTTCTCCTTTGTTTATTTTTATACATTTGGCTTTTATGTAAGACGGTTGAGGAAGGAGTGCTGGTTTAAAAAAGGTTCTGAACTATTGCTGGATGTATTTTTCATGTTTAAGTTTTGAGGAAGGTGGTGGTTGTGGTCTCTAAGCTGCAGTTCTTGTGAACAGGGGCAGGGGCAAGGGTAGGGATATGGCCTGCTTTGATCCATAAATTTGTATGCCAGTAAGGGCTAATCTCTGATTTTGCTGATGTTTTATTGCCACTTGTGTTGAGCTGATAGTACTTTGTTTTATTTTGGAGTTATTCAAGTTAAATTTCGCTAAAATCAAATCCTAGAACTCTAGCGTATCACGAAGGATTACTGACAAAAGGGAAACATGGACAAATCATTTGACTAATACATGAATGATATTGAATAGAGGTTTTGAACTCAGGACTCACTATTGCCGAATGTTGAAAATAAACAAAATAACCCACAAACACCACCATACTGCATGGATTTCTCATTATGTAGACCACTGTTGGAAAAAATTTAGATGACTTTGACCTGATAGTCTTTCCTTTTGCCTCCATTCCACTTATAGTTTTTATTTATTTAGGATGTCCGAATTGGGAGGATGGCTCAGAGATATTGATCAAGAAAGGATTTCTTACTGCTGCAGATCAGAATTACTTGGAAAACTTTTATAAAATATTTGAGCATTTATACAGTGAAATAATAGCAAGGGAAAGAGAATGACTGTATTTGTGGACTTGTGAGATGATTGTCAAGATATAATAAGTTATAAAAGCAAGATACAGAATGGTATAAACATACTACACTACCAGAGGTGGGGAGTAGAGAAAGATATTTCTCAAGGATATTCTGGAAACTAGTAACTTTGGTTGCCTTCTGGGAGGACAACTAGGTAGCAGAAGGGTGAGATGATTTTTCTCTTTGTATTCTATAGTACTTTTAAAAAGTCTTAAATCTAAGAACAAAATGAAACAAATATCACCACCATCAAAAACCCCACATGCTGCTCTGGCTTTTCCCCTTCCACTTGGAGCAAGTGCAGGTATGGTGGTAGAAGAGGAACCCTGCCCAGGTGGTTTTAATGTGCGGTCCCAGTGAACATCTTCGCTCCTCAGCAGTTCACTACTTATTGAAAAAGCTGCAAAGGTATTGCAGAAAACACTAGCTTCTCTGTGCTTCAGTTCTTGATCTGTAAAATCAATGTTAGTTGGGAAATCTTAAAACTTCCCAATTCTTAGATTTTTTGACTTCCATGCCTTGGGTCTTGGGAGAGAGCAGTCAGGAAACAGTCTAGGGAGACACTGGTTCTGTCTTCTAACTCTTACCCTAGCCATGTTCTCCTACAACAGAAAAAATAAAATAGTAAGGATGGTATGTTTATTTAAAATATTGATATGTTACTTAGTACCACATAAAATTTAAAAAGTTTTTCTCTGAGTTTTGCTTTAAGGTTAGATTGAATGAGTTCTCTAGAAAATTTTATTTTCTAAACCTAGCTCAGTAAAGAATTTGTTGATTAAAGGTAGGTACTAGACTTACCGGGGGGATCACTTCATAAGTTATGTAAATGTCTATATGCTGTACACCTGAATCTAATATAATATTGAATGTCAATTGTGATTTAAAAAAAGCATTTGTTGATTAAAATGGGGAAATAGGATCATATTGGCACATGGAATTGTTTTTTGAATTTCTTCTCTTCCCAAATCCCTGAAAATGATGGAAACCACAAAAACTTTATTAAATGACATAAAATCTTAAATGAATGGGTATTTTAAATCTATATATATAATTTTTATTTTAATTATATATAATTTCTGTCATGAGTATATGTATACATATGATATGTGTGTATAAATCTTTCTCATGGGAATTTTACATATTTTTATATACAATTAAGATAGAAATTGTATATATTCTATACAGTTTTTCATCAGATATAATATTCTCCATATTATGTAAAATATGCCCATCTTAATTACATACATAAATTTTGTTTCCTATCCTAAAACATAAATGCATATAATTATGTTTTAGAATGAGAATGCTCAATAATATAGCCGTTCTCCCTCTCAGTCTATAAATTCAATATTGATATGTTCTCATCCAGAGTTTTTTTTGGTGGGGCCTGGCAAGCTCACTCAGATATTCATGTGAAAGGGGAAAAGTGGTAGAGTAGTTCTGAAGGCTTTGGAAATAGCAGCAATAACTAAGCACAGTGAATGGAAACTTGTCGTCCCAGGTATAAAAGCCTCACAACGTTATATTGACTTAAAAAGTGTGGTGTTGGTATATAGAAGACAATAAAATCAGTGAATACATGGAAATATACTTTATAATAAAGATGATTTTTTCTTTATGAACATTTTCAGGCCCATAGAAAAGTATAGAGAATAATAAAACAAATGTCCATTTATCTACCATCTGTGTTTAAGAAAAACTAATATTTTATCATACTCGTTTCAGTTTTTGTTCTAAGAAATAAAGTATTAAAGATTGTACCCCTATCCTAGATCATTTTCCCCCCTTAGTTGTAACTATTATTTTAAAGTAGATGAATATCTTAGATGTTTATAATTTTATTATGTGTATATAAAAACATTTAGTATTGTTTTGTGTTTGTTACATGTTAGCATCATTGTGTATATTGTTTTTATTTTTCGAGGTTTATGTTTTGAAACATATAGCTCTAGTTTGTTCATTGTAACTGCTGTATAGAATTTTGTCACGTGAATGACTATACATTATGAAATTTAGGTTGTCTTCAGATTTGCCTGTTGCTTTGCTGCAATAAATATTCTTGTATATATAAGTGTGTAAATTTCTGTAGGTATAAACTGAAATTGCCATGTTTCAAGGATGGCATTTCAGAACAGTGTGGAAAGGCAGACATGTTCAATAAGGGTTTTACTGAGATAATTAACTGTCAAAGAAAATACAGCTAGATCTTTTACCAGTTTTTAGAAAAAAAATTTAGTAGCTAAATATTAAAAAAGAAGAAACCTAAGAAGAGATTATAGAATATTTTAAAAATTTCGGGAAGGTCTTCAGAAAGATGGAACAAATTATGAATTCTGGGAGAAAATACAATGAGTACTCACTGTTATCTCTAGTTCTGTGACTTAAAGTGAAATGATGTGTAACAAAACCAGTTTTACCAGGCTAACTGATATAAACAAGATTGAAGTTCCTGGACATTTTATCAACTATAATGAAAAGATGTAGAATGAAACAATGTTAAGGAGGACCTGCCGTACTTGTAACATAAAGGTAGAAGAGGATTAATATTCAGAATACAGAGAGAGATAATTTCAATTTCTAAACATATACCAGCAAAACCTCATTCCCTGCTCCCCGCCCCTACCCCGCCACCACCCCTTCTCAGGCCTTGCCTCCTATCTTCTCTCCCTCTCCTTAGGCCTCCTTACTTTTTCTTAGGGCTTCTGTAGTCCTCCATGAAATCATGAAATGCTCTTGTCCCTTCCAAACTAGATTTTTACACTTTGGCTCAAAAAGTCATCTTAGAATATCCTTACACAAACTAGGATAGTTTTGAGAAGGAAATGGAGCATAATTTATAATTGCACTGGGACAATAGCTATAAATTGGGTCCATTTCGGGAAACCAGGGCATATAGTCATTCTAGCTGAGATTGGCTTTCTATTTGTCACTATTCTATGAGTGTTTAGAGCAGTGTTGGTATATAGTGGTATATTGCTCAATATATATTCATTTTGAATATATGACATTTATGTTTTTGGTCTTAAAATTTTGTGAAGATATGACGGACACATGAAAAGTTGAATACGAATGGTATATACAAATCATACTTTTGGAAAACAGTATTCTCATTTATATAGACTTTTTGTGGCATACTCTAAAATGTCTCATTAGCTAAACTTAAAAAAATTTTTTTTGTAAGCTCATACATTGGGTATTTAGGACAATTCCTTGAGAAATAGTCTCAATATTCATATTTGGGTGTATCTATCGAATAATCAAATGAATTCCTAGAAGTGGAATTGTGGTAGAGGATATACATATTTTCAAGGCTCATGGTATACATTGCCATTCTTTAAAAAGCAATTTGTATTCATTTTACATGATCATTGTATGTAAAGGAGTACCTTTTTTTCCCCCAAGTCCTCCAACATTCTAGGCATTTTTTAATATTTTACCAGTTTGGGGAGTGATTTTTGTTTTACTTTCCTGTGATTATGAAGTTAACTTCATTAATTTTATTTCCTTTGTTAATTCCATGTTCCTGTTATGTCTGTATTTCTGTTATGATCATTTTTTTATAGACTAATAATGTACACTGCGTCATATGTATACACACACACATACATATATACATACATATTAGGTACATCAAAATTTTGCTATTATTCTTTTTCTGGTTTGTGTTTTGCTATTTAAAGGTGTTTTTGCTGTACAGAAAAATAAATGTGTTTTATAAGCCAAAGATATCAATCTTTTTTGTGCTTTTGGTGTTATGCTTAGGATGTTTTTCTCTGTCCCTTGTTTGTTTATTTCTGTTAGGCTCATTGAAAGTACTGTAGATGTTACCTGGTCTTTTAAAGGACCTCAGATTAGAAATCACTTTGAGAATATTACTGTCCTTAATTTTCTTGCCTTCTCCTAAGGGTCAAGGAACAAATTAAAGAGAAGAAAACCAAAGGGTAATTTCTGTTAAGTGAGCTTTCCGCGGGAAGATTTTGGACAGAAACCAAAGATTTATTGGGTGCAGTAAGTCTCTAATACTATATTGCAGCAAAAAGATATCTTTGCTTATAAGGTAACGTTATTTACCTCTGAGATGAAAAAAAAAGTGCTGCTAATTAAACATCAAATGTCATTGATTGTATGATGCATACTGACTTGACAGTTTTTAAGATAGAATCATAAGGAGGTATGAGAATCTATGAAATATAGTAGATGTTAACTCGAACTTCAGCACTACCATTTTTAAATCCTGTGGTTGCTTTGTGTAGTTTTATTTGTTTTGGCCTAATAACTTTTAAAGGATAGTTTTATTCAGACATAATTGGTGTACCATACAATTTATCCATTTAAAGCGTATAATACAATGGTTTTTAGTATATTCAGATATGTACAAATGTTACCACAGTCAATTTTAAAACATTTTTGCCACTTCAGAAAGGAATGGAAATACAAGGGAATATTGTTCAAGCTTAAAAGGGAAGATAATTTTGATATATGGAAAAACCTTGAAGACTTTATGCTAAGTGAAATAATCTAGTCACAAAAGGACAGATACTGTATGATTCTACTTTTATGAGGAATCGTTGAATTCATAGAGACAGCGTAGAGTAGTGGTTGCCAGGGACTAGAGGGAAGGGGGAATGGGGAGTAAGTGTTTAATGGGTATATAATTTCAGTTGGGGAAGGTGAAAAGTTCTGGAAACAGATGGTGGTGATAGTTGCACAACAGTGTGAATGTACATAATGCTACAGAAGTGTACACTTAAAAATGGCTAAAATGGTAAAATTTATGTTATGTATATTTTACCACAATAAACAAACAAAAGAAACTCTATACACGATAGTTATCACCTGTTGTCTTCCATTCTCAGCCCACTATCCCTAAGGAGCACTCTTCTACTTTCTGCCACTATAGATTTATTTTGGACTTTCACATGAAAGGAAACATACAAAATGTGGACTTTTATGATTATCTTCTTTTACTTGGCATGTTTTCAGGGTTCATCCAAATTGTAGTGTGTATTATTAGTACTTCATTCTTTTTTATGGCAGAATAATATTGCATGGGTATACCTGAATTTATCTGTTCATCAGTTAAGGGATATGACATTAGGGTTGTTTCCAAGGTTTGATAGTTATTTTGGGACCTAACTTGAGATATCACAATTCTAAGAAATGAAAACCTACTCCACTTACTTTTAAGTTAAGGAAGGTTTACTATAAGAATATGTAGGCAGTTTAACAGATATCCAAGGATAAAGAAGTACAGCAGCTTCCTGTGAGGACTGATCCTGGAGCAGAGTCAGGAGCCAAGGCAGCTGCTGCTGTGTCTCAGGGGCCTGCTTGAAAGTTCTCTTGGCTATGCTTCTCTCTGCATGTCTACTGTAGTCTGTATCTAGATTGACATTCCCTGTTCCCTCTGTAACCTCTGGCACATGCTTTGGCTCATCTTGATTTCTGTGGCCACTTTGCAACTCAGTTCCCTGTAATTGATGTCCTCAATTCCTAGTTCCTGAAGAGAGATGTGATTTGTACATTCCTGGTCCAGTAGGGACCATGATATGTAAGCCACATCTTAACTAGGGATAGGTTTTCTAGTAGTGTGTGTGCGTGGACCTGGATGTGGCTGGCCTCTGTAGGACACTAATGCTAGTTAATCTAAAGATGAATTAATTCTCTGGGCCATTGGTCATCAAACTTTTTGGTCTCAAGACTCATTTACACTCTTAAAAATTTAGAACTCCAAAGAGCTTTTGTTTCTGTGGGTTATATATGTTGATATTTACTATATTAGATATTA
The DNA here is from genome assembly GCA_004027375.1 of Macroglossus sobrinus. Classification (NCBI taxonomy): domain Eukaryota; kingdom Metazoa; phylum Chordata; class Mammalia; order Chiroptera; family Pteropodidae; genus Macroglossus; species Macroglossus sobrinus. The sequence goes on along the minus strand of PVKZ01004659.1, from coordinate 27,659 downwards.
AAATGGGGGTAATTTTTAAAAGATACTTATTTGAAAATAATACAAACCCACTTAATGTTAATATAAATAACATCTTTATGATAAGTAACTTCTAAAAAAACAAAATTTGGTGAGAAGAGCGGCATTATTTTACATTTTTGCAAACCTTTAATATTTGGCTTAAAAGAAGATAGCTTGATTTCATATCTGCTTCTGTATTTAGTCTTGCAATATGTTGTTTTGATGGAAGTTTATGAAGAAAAGCTAACTTCACACAGAAATGTATTTGGCAAGAGAAGGAGTATTTTAATATCCTTTTAAAATAATTGTAGATATTCTCTGGTAATTCATTTGAACCAGAGAAGTGGTAAATTTTTAAAGGTTAATATCTGTAGAATCTGAAACCATGTCAATGAACCTTTCATATTCTATTACAGTAAACATTTATTGGTTTGTCTTATACTTTATTGTGGCAAAATATCTTGCACATTAAATAAATATTCATGCATAATTTTGTAACATTCTGTATTGGTCATTGGAATATATTGATTCATTGAGTTATGCAGATATTTCAAGTGTTGGTACATTTTATTACATAATATAAAAAACTCACACTTAATAACACTATTAGTCTTGTCAGAAAAGTATTTAAATGTGGAAAGCTGTCAAGCTCATGGTGGCAAGTACACATGTTTCCAAAATCCTAATTTTCACAAGTACTGGCCATCGTTTTCCTTGAAATGATAGTCTGATTTTGTTCTTCCTTGAAAGGTTTCCCTTGAGTGCCTTCTTAGGCTATCATTTTTGGGGCAGGATTATTTAACAAAGATAATATTTCCTTTGCACAAATGCTTACCTTATAAATACTCCTGAATTTTTTTAATAATTGACTTTTTCACAGCTCATAAATTTATAATTGTAGGTTTTCTTTTTTTTTTACAATTATAGATTTTTGTTTTTTGTAATATATTTGTTTTTCAGACTTTTATTAAAAGAAAGACATTTACTGAGCAGGTACTATATGCCAGGTCCAATGTTAGGAATTTATATACATGTTTTTACTTTAGATAGCTACTGATATTATTTTTGATATATCAAAGAACTTTTTTTAAATGTAAAGGAAAATACCCATTAATGTTTTTCAAATGCCAATAACTATTATATTAAGTAAATACATGAGAGAAAGCTTTTATTGGTAATTGTGGTTTTATTTTTGTAGCTATATTTATAATTTATTAGAAGTACACCTGGTGTTTTAGTTCTTATCAATTCTATTTTTTCCAATCCTGTTTAGGTGGTTTCCTAGAAACATGATTGTTTATTGGACTTGATCTCACAGCCTGGTGAGGACTTCTTTACTGATAATGTCAAGTTCAGGTTATCCTCCCAACCAAGGAGCATTCAGCACAGAACAAAGTCGCTATCCTTCCCACTCTGTTCAGTATACCTTTCCCAGCACACGGCACCAACAGGTAAGGAATAAATACTATGCAAATTAATTGCATATATATATTGTACTGTACTTTTCTTACTGAATACATTTGTTAGTCAAAAGTGATATATGTATATGTATACATATATGTGTGTGTATATATATTTTTATTATTTTTTATTTTTATCTTAAATTAATTTTATTAGGGTAACATTGGTTAATACAATTATGTAATTTTCAGGTGTATATTATAGTTTGACATCTATATATTCTGTTGTGTGATTACCACCCAAAGTCCAGTTTGCTTCAGCTAATATATATTTGATCCCTTGTACCCACTTCAAACTCCCCCTACCCCCTTATATTTGACTTCCTTTACCCCGTCTTCCTCCCCGCTCCTCCTCCACCCTCTATTCTCTGGTAACCACTAGTCCACTGTCCATGTCCCTAAGTCTCTGTTTGTCCTGTTCATTTGTTGCTTTTAGGTTTGTATCCCACATATAAGTGATATCATGTGATTTTCAACTTTTTCAGTCTGGCTTATTTCGCTTAGCATGATTATCTTGAGGTCCATCCATATTGTAGCAAATGGCAGTATTTCATCTCTTATGGCTGAGTAATATTTTATTGTATATATGTGTCACAGCTTCTTTAGCCAGTCATCTATCATAGGACATGTCGGTTGCTTCCATGTCTTGGCTACTGTGAATAATGCTGTTATGAACATTGGTGTGCAAATATCTTTTCGGATATGGGTTTTCAAGTCTTTGAGGTAAATACCCAGCAGTGGAATTGCTGGATCATATGGTAGATCAATTCTGAGTTTTTTGAGGAAACTCCATACTGTTGTTCAAATTGGCTGTACCAATTTGCAGTCTCATCAGCAGTGTACGAGGGTTTTTTTTTCCTCTGCATCCTCTCCAACACTTGTTATTACTTGTCCTGTTGTTTATGACTATTCTAACAGATGTGAGATGGTATCTCATTGTGGTTTTGATTTGCATTTCCCTAATAGCTAGTGATGCTGAGCATCTTTTCATATGTTGTAGGCTATTTGTATGTCCTTTAGGGAGAAGTGTCTGTTCAGGTCCTCTGCCCACTTTTTGATTGGATCGTTCTTTTTGTTGTTGTTGTTGAGTCATATGAGTTCTTTGTATATTTTGGATATTAGGCCCTTATCAGAGGTGTTGCTTGCAAATATATTTTCCCATTGAAATGGTTGTCTCTTGACCTTGTTGACGATTTCTTTTGCTGAGCAGAAGCTTTTGAGTTTGATACAGTCCCATTCCTTTATTTTTGCTTTTACTTCCCTTGCTTTTGAAATCAAATTCATAAAATCCTCTTTAAGACCAAGGTCCTTGAGTTTAGTTCCTATGTTTTCTTCTATGCATTTTATTGTTTCAGGTCTTATATTCAGGTCTTTAATACATTTTGAGTTAATTTTGGTGCACACATATATTTTTAAATGGTGAGAACCATTCTCAAAGATGGTGAACTAAAGATCGGGGATTAATTAATTATCTTTGTCTTCTTACTATGGCTTTATGACAAATTTAAGGGAATGCCCATTTCTCTGCTTTTGATTGTAGGATTTGTTGATAGAGAAGTATTAGTTGCCTAGATTTTCTAGGTTAAGATCTATGTTTATGCTCCAAGTTTTGGTTCAGTATTAAGCCAGTCAGGTAACTTGACCTCTTTTGAGTGATGGTAGGAAGATGAGTTTGTATGATTGACTTATCTTGTGAAAAATAAAATGTGAGGTGAGATTACCATCTTAGAGTGGACCAGGTAAAGGAGTTTAAGAGATTTTAAGAAAAAGTGAATGGGAAGGGATGAAATGATTATTCAGAGAAAAAGAAAGCAAATTTACCAGCAAAATATAATTGAGTACTGCTAGGTATTACTGAGGACTACTTTGAAGTATGGTCATGAACACAGAGTGAGAATGTATATTTACTTTGTTTGTTTTAGGGAAATATCCAGTCTTTAACCATTAAGTGTAATATTAGTTGCATGTTTTTTTAGATGCCGTTTTTCAGTTGAAGTTGCTGTCTGTTGTTAAATTGAGAATTTTTATCATGATTCAGTGTTGAATCTTGGCTATTATCTTCCCTCCCTCAGTGCTACTTATCTGATTACTGATTTTCTAGATTATTGTAGCTTCTTTTTTTAAAAAACAACTTTGAGGCTTAGTTTATATATAAAAAAAATTATATATGTATACATTTTTGACAGTCATACATCATAAAATTACTACCAAAAAGAAGATATAGAACATTTCTATCACTCCAGAAAGTTCCATTTCTCTCCATCCAGGTCAGTCTTCCTCCCCTACTTCCCCAAAACCTTATTTAGCTCCCAGGAAAACTCTGACCTGCTTTCTGTCACAATAAATTATATACATATAAACACACAATACATATGTATATACACACCTATACATATATATACACACACACATATAATCTACATACACATATATGTATTCAATTAATAATAGTTTTTCATTTTTCAGTTATAGTTGGCATACAATAATACTGTATTAGTTTTAGGTTTATAACATAGTGATCGACATCTGTATAACTCACAATAAATCTAGTGTCCCTCTGACACTGTACGTAGTTATTATATTATTAGCCATATTCCTTCCCCCCTTTTCACCGACTCCTCCTAACACTCCATCCTGTCTGGTAACCCTCAAAATGCTCTCTGTATCTATGAATTTTTTTTCTGTTTGTTCTCTTCTTTAGATTCCACATATATATGCAGTCAGATGACATTTATCTTCCTTTTTCTGACTTAACTCAGCATTCTACCTTCTAGGGCCATCATGAAATATCTTATTCCATCCCCTTACTTTTAGTTTCTATGTGTCTTTTGGCCCTAGCTTCTTATGGGCAGCATTTGTAAGGGTCTTGTTTTCTTATCCATTCAGCCACCCTATCTTTTGATTGGAGCATTTAATTCTTTTTTGTTTGAAGTACTTGTTGATAGATACATAGTTATTATGATTCTTTAGACTTTAGCTACATATTTTTTTCTTAAAGAAGTCCCTCCACCATTTCCTGTAATATCGACTTGGTGGTAATGAATTCCTTTAGCTTTTTCTTATCTGGGAAGCTTTTTGTCTTTCAATTCTAAATGGTAACTTTGTTGGGTATGGCCATCTTGATTGTAGTTCTTGGGTTTGCATCACTTTGAATATTTAGTGCCAAGCCCTTCTGGCCTCTAAAGTTTCTCTTGAGAAATCAGCTGCCAGTCTTATGGGAGCTCCCTTATATGTAACTAACTGCTTTTCTCTTGCTGCTTTTAAGACTTTCTGTCTTTAACTTTTGTAATTTTAATTATTATGTGTCTTAGTGTGGGCTTCTTTGGTTCATCTTGTTTGGGACTCTCTGAGGTTCCTGGGTTTGTATGGCTATTTCCTTCGCCAGGTTAGGGAAGTTTTACATTATTATTTCTTCAAATATGTTTTCAATTTCTTGCTCTCTCTCTTCTTTTGGTACCCCTAATGATGTGAATGTTATGCTTGACGTTATTCCAGAGGCTTCTTCAGCTCTTTTCATTTTTTTGTATTTTTTTCTTGTTGCTGTTCTTATTGGGTGTCCTTTGCTACCTGATTCTCTAAATTGCTGAATCGATTCACCATTTCATCCACTCTGTTGATTCCCTCAAAAATACTCTTCATCTCAGATACTTTATTTATATTTAAAGTTCTCACTGAGTTTATCTACTCTTCTTCTAAGTTTCTTGAGCATCTATAACCAGTGTTTTGAACTCTGCATCTGGTGTATTGCTTGTCTTCGTTTTGTTTAGTTCTTTTTCTGGAGCTTGTTCTGTTTTTTTTCATGTGGGACATGCTTCTTTGTCTCCCTGTTTTGACTGCCTCTGTGTGTCTGTTTCTATATATTAGGTTGGGGGCCTAAGTCTCTGGTCTTAGTATGAGTGGCTTTATGTAGTAGGTGTGCCATAGGGCCCCTTGGCACAGACCTAGGAGCAGTCCATCTGCAGTCCATATTCACCCACAGCCTGTGCAACTCCAAGGCCACCTGGTAAGAGTTACCATGCAATCCACCTATGGCTGCCACCCGTGCTGGGCTTATGTAGGTGCCTTGAGGGGCCAAGTGAGAAACCGTAGCTGGCTGCCACTGGTGCAGGACTTGGGGCTGATCAACAGGAGGTATAGGGCATTGAGGCCAGATGCTGCTTCACTGGGTTTTGTGAGCCTTGGAAAGACTTTATGAAAGTTCACAGCAGGAACCAAGACAGCTTGTTCATATGGAATAAATCATTGGAAGCTGCTTGGATTGACCCACAAGATGGGAGAGGTGGAATCGCAAGGAATTTCCTGGTGGAGCGACCTGTGTTATCAAGGTTGATGGCATTCTCCTCTTTACACTGGGAGAGGGGAAGGCTCATCAGAGGAACAATGGCTTCTGCCTCCTCCTCTGTCTGGGAGCAGGCAGCCCCTCCAGTCCTCGCGCTGAAGCCAAACAACTCAGACCCTCTCAGCATATCTCTGGTGTAACCTTGAGCACCTGCCCCAGCACTGGAGCTCAGAGAGAGCGAGTCTGTCAGTGAGTAAGGTGTGGGCCCTTTAAGAGGAAAGTCTCCGCTTCCCCACAGTCCAGCCCACTCAGTCTCACTCAGCCTCAACATTTGTTGGTTTTCACAGCCAGGGGTTTTGGCGACTTATTGTCACTAGAACCCTAGGCTGGGGAGCCCAGTGTGTGGCTGGGACTTCTCACTCCTCAGGAGGGAGCTGTCTGCATCCAGGATGTCCCCTCTCCCCGCTTATTATTGATCACCACACGTGGTTGTGGGACTGGGCCATTTTGCATCTCCATCCCTCCTACCTTTTTGAGGTGACCTGTTAGTTGACATGACCTAGTTGTAGGGCTTCTGTTCAGCCAGAGTGCTGACAACTCAGCGTACTGGTTGCTCTGTAGTTTCATTATAATTTTAGTGTGGCTGCTAGAGGAGTGCCCAGCCTCTACTTTTAACACCATCTCGAAGCTCCTGTGTTGAGTTTTGTATGAATTCTTTTATCTATGGCTTCTTTTGCTTCCCATAATATTTTTGACATTTATTTATATCTTGGCACAGATATAAACAAACATCTCAGTAGTGTTCTTTTTTTTTTTATGGCTGAGTATGAAAATACTACAATTTGGTCATTTCGTCACCTATTCCAGCTTTTGGATATTGCAAATAAAATTATTTAGAAAAGATATATGTGTATGTTTTATTTAGATTATATAAAGGAACATTGTCTTTTTTTAATAGTGTCATTTGGAGTTTTTAATTTTTTGTCAAGTCTAATTAATTTATTTTATATTTCCTGTTTTTTGTGTCATATTTAAGAAGTTTTTGCCAAAATCAGGGTCACTAAGGTTTTCTTCTATGCGTTCTTGTCTAAGTTTTATAATTTTAGGTTTAAGTTTGACCTACTTTGAATTAAAATTTATGTTGTGAGGTAAGGGTTGTTTTGCCTATAGGTATTCAATTGTTCTAGAAACCATTTGTGGAAAAGATTATTCTTTTCCCATTGAATTGCTTGAGTACTTTAATTGAAAATCAATTAACCATATAGTGCAAGTCTATTTTTGTTCTCTCTGTATTATTTCACTGATACATTTTGTCTATCTTTACCTCACGTCTATCTCATTTTCTATATAACAAACATTTGTCTTGATTATTATAGCTTTACAATAAGTTGAAAGTAGCATGATTCCTTCCTGAATTGTTTTGAATATTCTAGATCCTAGTATTTTTATAATTTTAGAACCAGCTTGTCATTTTCTATAAAAATGCTTGTTGAGATTTTGATTGGGATTGTATTAAATCTAGAGATTAATTTAGGAGACAATTAAAATCTTAACAGTTCTTCTGGTTCATGAACATGGTATACTTCTCCATTTATTTAGGTCATTAATTTTTCTTAGTAATGTTTTATAGTTTTAAGTGTATATACAAGTCATAAACATCTTTCGTCACATTTATTTCTAATTATTTTGTATTTTTGATGCTATTGTAAATGATGTTGCTTTTTGAATTTCAGTTGTTCATTGATACTGTGTATGTTGATCTTAAATTCTGCCACCTTACCTGTTACTTCTAGTTGTTCTTTTTTAATAGATTCCACAGAATTTTCTACCTGGATAATCCTCTAATCAAATAAAGTTTCCAAATGGGATACTTTTTCTCTTTCTTACTTTACTGGCTAGAGTCTCTGGTATGGTATTGAATAGAAGAGGTGGGAATGGGCATTCTTGCCTTGTTTCTGATTTTAAGAGGAGAACGTTGTCTTCTTCCATTAAGATAGTTGTTAGCTTGGGAAATATTCCCTCCTCCTGTATTTTCTTATAGAGTTTGTTTAGGATTGATATTTTTTCTTCCTTAGATATTTGATAGAATTTGCCAGTGAAGCCATCTGAGCCTACAATTTTCTTTGTGGGAGGTAATTAAATTTTGAACTCAATTTCTTTAATAGTTGGAATTCAGATTATTTTCTCTTGAATCAGTTTAGATAGATCTTGTTCAAAGTGTTAAATTTATTGACATAAATTGTTATACTATTCTCTTATTGTTTCGATGTCTTTGAGAGCTGTTTCGATGTCATTCCTGAGGTTAGTACCCCCTCCCTTTTCTTTACTTGTCTAGCTAGAACTCTACCAATTTCATAGATTATTTTCTTGACAAACTAGCTTTGGTTTTATCCATTTTCACTATTTCTTTTCCTATATACTGATTTTTTGACTGTATTATTTTCTTCTTTCAGTAATTGCCCATATATATCTCATTTCTGACATCTTTTATGCCTTTGTATATAGTTTTCCTTCTGATATCTTTTTTTGGGGGGGGGCCTGAAGAACATTATTTCACTTAACAGTTCAGGTCTTTTGGTAATGAACTCTCTCAGCTTTTAATTACCTGAAAAAATTTATTTCAACTTTATTTGAAGACTATTTTCACTGGTTACAGAATCCTATGTTGACTATTTTCTTCAGCCCTTTAAAAGATGTCATTTCTTGTATGCTGGGCTTGTTTAGTTTCTGACTTCTAGAAGTCTTTGATCATTCTTACATTTATTTATATATAAGTATCGTATCTCCCCCAACTGGTTATTCATAAGATTTTTCTTTTTCATCAGTGATTTTCAGCAGTTTGGTTGCCTTTTTTGTGCTTTTTAAATGTATATTAAATGTATATTGTTTTGGGCATTCACTGAACTTTCTACTTCTGTGGATTTATAATTTTCATAAAATTTGGGCAATTTTTGGCCATTATTCCTTCAGATATATTTTTCTGTCTTCTTTTCCCCTAGTTTCCTTCTGAGATACCAGTTACTCATATTTCATATTACCCCAAAGGCCATTGGACCTCTATTCATTGTTTTTTTTTTTTTTACCCATTTGCCTCATTTTGCTATGTCTTCATGTTCAGTGGCCTATTTTCTGCCCTCTCCAATTTATTTTTAATTTCATCCAGTGAAATTTTTTTGCAAAGATTGGATTTTTCATTTTTAATTGGAACATGAACACTAAATTTTACACTTTTTAGTGCTAGCTTTTGTTGCTTCTTTAAAGAAAGTTGGATTTTTTTCTGGTGAGTAGTTACTTTTGAGATTTATTTTTAAAGTCTCTTAGGGAAGTCTAGAATAGTCATTATTTTAGCTCTTATTTATCCTCCACTTCTAAACTTATCTCTTAGAGTATCTACTAAATGTCTGGTGTATTCGGTGAAGTTTCTTCCCTCCGGCTTGAGGAAATTTGAGTCCTGGCCCTATGTGAGCTCTGGTAATTGTTCATTTTATAGTTCCTCCTGATTGTTCTTTAATCAGGAGTTGTTCTTTGCCCAGCCTTTAGTGATCGGGCTGTGCTTTTCCTATGCATTTACAGATTGGAATTCAGCCAAAGACTTAACTCAAATTTGGATTTTAGGAAGTCTTTCTGTAACTCCCTCTTCTCTGGAAGTCTCCAGAAATTCTGTTCATCTGACCTTCCCAAACTGGTATGGTTGCTTCTTCAGTGAAGAAGTTTGTGGGACACTGTTTGGATTCTGTTCCTAGGGATGTGGTTTGGAAATTATATCCAGTCAGAAAACCTGGGGTATGGTAGGACTCACCCCATTTGTGTTATTTCCTCTCAGAGATCAATTTCTGTGCAATTTATTATCCAATGTATGAAAATAGTTCCTATATTTTGTCCAGTATTTAAGCTGTACTATGAGAATATAATTCTGTACAGTGTTACCTACTTACGCTGGAAGCTGAAATGCACTTGTTGTTGTTGTTGTTTTTTCACTTCTTACTCTTAATTTATCTTGCTGGGTACATCCTTTATCTATTTATTTGTAAGTAAATTCTGTACTTTTTTGAGTTTTGGTGCCTCTCTTTTAAGAATGTTTCTTGGTTTTCTTCAGTGTCTTATTTTTCTTGGTTACGTTTTCAACTTTGTGTTATTCTTTTTAGACTGTATCAATTATGTTTTACTGTTATCTGTCTATTGTTAAGGACTCTGGACCTCTTATCAACTCTTTATTATCAGTCTGGACAGCTCAATTTCATATGTTTATGGTTTTAAAACATTTTTGTTGAAATGTTTATATAACAAAATTTGTCTTAAAGTGTATAATATAGTGGGTTTAAGTATATTCACTATGTTGGACAACTTTCAGTTAGCCTCTTAGACAGTTTACATGAATGAAATCATAATATGTAGCCTTTTACATCTGCTTTTTAACTTAGCATTATATTTTCTAGATTCATCTATGTTGTAGCATATATTAGTAGTTCATTTCTTTTTATGGCTAATTTTCTATTGTGTAGATACAGATCTTCTCTCCTCTCCAATAGTAGATTGTTCCTATGAAACCTTTCATAAACTGAAGTGGTTTAAAGTGAAGAAGAAATTACTATTAATTTATGTGGAAACATTTTTCAGCATTCCCTGACCCCCAAAACAACGTACCAGATCATATCAAATAATACATATAACCTAAAATAACACTAATGTATAGTAAAAACAGGATATGATATAAATACACAGCCTTTATAAAATAGAGATAATGTATGTACAGTTTAGTTTCACCTATTAAAAGACTGATTTCTCCTTAACTCTAAGATAACAGAATGCCACGCTTCGTACAGCCATCAGACCACTTAAGCAGTAGACTTTCCATTTTATCCATTCTTGGATACTGACTAGAAGAGACCACTTTGTTACTAGCAGAACCAATAGAGTAACTTTGGCAGCTTTCAAGATTCTTTTCCCTGCATGTAAGTAGTACCAGTGGTGAATGCAGGCAAATTCAACTCATGCAGTATCTTTATTTCATTCACTACATTCTCAATGGTTAATTACATCATTTTACACCAAGCACAACACCTTTATGAGCTCTCTTAGACTTTTCTGATACCTTAGGACACATCTTGCTAACAGATGCACAAAATAAATCAAGATAAAGCACAGATGCTCACAGACGCAGTTCAGAGCTATAGGGCTTGATGCCAAGATGCTGAGAGTAGTTCCTGGGGAGGAGCTTGGTGCAGCCACTCTTGCTGCTTGGGATGTGGATGTTCTGCCTCCCCAGTGGCTCTCTGCAAAAAAAATCTGAATGCTATTTTCACTTTTTGCCTTTTTTTTTTTTTGTAAAAGTGAAAATTCTCTTCGATTTCTTTGGTTAGTGAAAACAGGCACTAATGTAGGTCTTTTTGTAAAAGTGGAATGAGATAACTAGAACTTTTGAAAAGTAGGAGATACTTGTACACTACATTTTGTTCGTTCATTCATGAATTGATGGACATTTGAGTCTCTTTTTTTCTGTTGTGATTAATGCTGCTTTGAAAATTTGTGTGCAAATTTTTGTGTGTGGACTTTTGCTTTTAATTGTATATATACCAAAGAGTGGAATTTGTGGGTTATTTGGTAATTCTGTGTTTTACTGTTGGTTTATGATTGTTAGCATTAATAAATTTCTTTTGGAAAGAAAATTTTGCATTTTCAACAAAAAGTCAGCAAAAGAATATTAGGAAAACATAAAACACCCACCCAAAATGATGGAAAAACTGTTACTCTAAACTAGCAGGTTGATTCTCTTGACTACTGCTTCATTTGTAAATATACATGGATTTAACCATATATTTTCTGTGATCCTTTCAGCTTATCAATTTTGAATTTAAGATTGAAATGCTTTTTAGGATTTCGTATTGAACACATGAATTTGAGATCTTACTATGTGAATAATGAAATTAGGAGTTGTTTTAGGTTTATAGGGAAGAATTTAGATCAATAAATGATTGAAATTACCATTGCTATTTCTTTCTAAACTAGTGGCCTATAACTGCCTTCGTGTATTTATACTTGGTCTGATTTTATGCTTTCCACTTTTTAGTTAATAATTAATTCATGGTTATTTTAATATTAGGAATTTGCAGTCCCTGATTATCGTTCTTCTCATCTTGAAGTCAGTCAGGCTTCACAGCTCTTGCAGCAACAGCAACAACAACAGCTTCGCAGGCGACCTTCCTTGCTTTCAGAATTTCATCCAGGTTCTGACAGGTAATGAGATTTCTTTTATTTTTTCTACCTAGATCTGAACTTGTGAAGGGTATATACATCACAAGTGTGTCATTTATTTTGTTGTTTAATTTAATTTAGTCTAATATCTACCTGGTACTATACAGTTATTACAATATTATTAACTATATTCCCCTGTGCATTATTTTATATCCCCTTGATATAAGTGAATTCCCATGCCTGTGGTTGGTATTCTTAACCCCTAAGGGATCAAATTCAAAGGGTCAAATTAAATCAATCTCTGAGATTGGGCACAGGCATTCATTTATATCTAAAATTTTCTAGATCATTTTCATTTGCTGCCAGGATTTCAAATCACTGATTTAGACTCGTTAAACCTTAATTTTCTCACCTGTTAAAATGAGGATAATGGCATTCCTCAAAAGATATAAAGTATTGATAAGGTAATATTAGCTCATGTAGGTAGGTACTCATTTTCCCCAGTGTCCTTACCATCTCTGCTATCTTTGATTCCATTCTCACTCAATATATAAACTATTTTGAAATAAACTACCATTATTAAATTGCCTTTCTGGTTTTAGCAATTTTATAAAGAACCTGATTTCTTATTTTAAAAATATAGTTACTATTTAGATTTTAAGATGATTAAAGGTTTGAAATTATTTGGTCCTGTTTAAAATTTTTTAAAAATACATTTCTTAATGAAGGTTGTAGAGAGAATTTAGATGACTCTCGCTCCAATATTTAGCAAATATACAAAAATAATTTTTTATAAGGTCTAAAAATGCTCCTTTTATAAAGAAGGGATGGCATATAGTCACTGCCATAAACTTGGAAAAGTGGAATTTAACGAAGGAATTAGAAGAATCTTGCCTTATGTGGCTTCTTTGTTCTTACTTCTACCCTCAAAGAAGCTCTGTTGAAGAAAGTCGGTAAAATCCTAGAATTTCTCATGATTTTTCTCTAATTTGAGAACATATAAGTGGGAATAGTGGGGATGATGGTGAATGGTTTGCTTGGAAGTTCCCATTATGTCATCTTGTAGGAAAGGCCATCACAGTGTTTTGTTTTCCAAAGTGGTGAGCCAAAACTCTCAGGATTGGTTTACATGTCTGGCTGATAGAGTGGACAAGGATTCTTAGCAAAGGCTGTGACAGCGTCAACCAAGTTTTCTCCTACTTTGCCCCATTTCTCTGTTTCTCAGAAAAAAAATTTAGAAAGCCATACCAGTCCTCTGTCTATGGACAGACACATGCCAGGCAAAGTGGGGATGAGCAAGGAAAACCCACACACACTATTCCACACCAAAGAGAAAGTCTAGGTGTGATTGTCCATGATGTACAGGATGCCATGAACAGGGCAAACATATTCCTGGAAAAGAAAATTAAAGAAAGCAGTACAGTATGCCAGAAATAAAGACCTCTATGTGTAAGAAGACAAAAACAAGGAACATGCCTCAACAATGCTATGCACTATGGAAAACCTTAAAATTAATAAAGATGTATTCAGAAAAACCAAATAAGAAAAAGTGAAATATTGGACATTCCAATGCCCCCAAGCTCGTCATTATAAATTCATTATATAAAATGAGAAGAAACAAGGAATAAAATAGGTGTGACTAAAAGTCAGACCTTTGTCATGGAAGAAAGTCTTGAGATAATCAGGGAATAGGATAATGGCATTCCTCAAAAGATATAAAAAGACAAAGGTTAAAGCAATTAGAAAGAAGTTGACAAATACGGAGGACAAAGTAAAATCATCCAACATATAAGATCATGTGTTTCTGAGATGGAGAACCAAGTAAAGGAAAGAATATCATATTCATAATTTAAAAAAATACCTCTTTTTTTCTTTGTAAAATGAAAGAACAACTTTATAGATTGATAGTATATACATGTCTCCAGGAAAAATGAGAAGAAACAAGGAATAAAACAGAATGATCAGTATCAAAACAGATCCTGGTTAAGTTATTAAAGTTCAAAGATAAAAGTAACCAGGAATTCAGGAAGCAAAATAAATCCTTGATGGTGAGAAAAGAACCTGGTCTTAAACTTCTATAGTGACAGAACATAGTAGAATAATAGCAACGAAGATCTCAGAAAAATAAATTGAGGTCCAGGAATATTAACACCAGACATATTAAAGAATAAAAGCAACAGGCAAATATTTTTAAACATAAAAGCACTGAACATTTAAAACTTCTTTACAAATTTCTAGATGATGAAATCCAGCCAAATAATGGAAGCCATGGTAAAAGGACTATAATAAGCCATAAATTCATTTAAGTAGAAAGTTCATATGAGACATCTGGATGAATTATCATTTCATAACAGAATGTCAGTAGTAAATCTTGACAAAATAAAAATAATATACCTGATCATCTAGAGATGTAGTAGGATTGGAAGAATGTTTAAAGGTATATATTTGAAAAGTGTGACTGGAGTGGTTTGATACTTCTAAAATGAAAATGTTAAATTAAATAAAATTCCACCTTCTTAATACTTTTAATAATTTTTTCCTTAACCTTTAGTAAGAGGTTTTTGGTAACTAATTTCTGGTGATAAAGGACTGTTTATCTGGAGTACAGCAATTCCTTCCATTTTAAGCTTTATTTTTATTTTTTTTCTTTTATATCTGTATAAAAATAAACCACATAGTCTGTATTTAAAGAGTATTGTAAATGATTCTTTTGTTGTTTTATTTTTGCCTGTACATCCGTCCATCCATATTTAAAAATAAAGTGATGTCTGGGAACGGTATTTACGTTTCTTTGTGTTTATTTGTGGTGAGATTTGGGTTGATTTGCTGCTTAATTCTGTTCTATGTTCCTGGAATTATATTTTCGTTAGGAAATGTATGTCATTTTATAAGCACAGTACCCATAAAAAGCCAGCCGTTTCTGTGAATATCTATCATGTTTTCTAGATTTCATGGGGGAAAATTAGTCCACATAACTAGAGTATTTGGATATTTAGATTAAAAGATGAAGAACAATTGAAATAGTTTTTGATAAAAAAGATTTACTGCGGTAATCTTTTACCAATGTAATTGGTTTTCCCTTGAGCAAAAGACAAAGAAACTAAATTATATTTGTAAAGTTTAAAATTTAAGTGAAATCAATTTTATTTCAGAAAACAGTCTTAGCTGGGAATAAATAAAATCAATTCATATAATTTTTGATCTTCATGGACCAATATGTAGAATAGCTAAGGACTTTAGGACATATTCTACCTAAATGAGAGTTATCTTTTCTTTTAAAATTAAAATGATAACATATAGGTATAGTACAGTAAATAATCTATTTGATAATTTGTTTTAAAGATATTTAGAGATGGTATTAAGAAATGAAAGTCAGTAAAATGGAGGAACTTTTAAGTTTAAAAGTCTACAGAGAGTTTCTATGAAAATCTGGTGTTTTTGCTTTTAGTTTTATTTTGGAATGTATACCAAATTTTATTTATCTATTTATCAGTTGATATTTGAGGGTTTTTTTTTACTATTATGAATAATGCTGCTATAAACATTTCTGCATAAATTTTTGTGTGGCCATATATTTTCCTTTCTCTTGGTAATATACCTAGGAGAATTGCTGGATCATATGGTAGTTCTGTGTTTAATGTTAAACTACCAGACTGTTTCCAAAGTGGCTACACCATTCTACCAGTGTTGGGTATTAGTTTTTAAAAGGCAGATATGTTAATTTAGGATGTAAATTTCACACTTAGCTCCACCAAGACTCCCAATGTATTTATTTTCACAAATATTTTTATAGTTCATTTAATTTTTTTTATATTTTAAATGTTAAGTTATATATTTAATGATTTATGTGTGAGTGGTTTTGTTCTAAAAAGAATTGACAAGCCGAAATGGAAAATAGTGGTGTTTTTGGTTTTGGTTTTGGTTTTGATGGAAAGAGAGTTTTCCATACTCAGTGTTTTTCTTAATTGTCCTTGCCCTGGCTGCTTGAGGTTTTCCTCTAGCATTGAATATACTTCACCTTCTCTGGTTTTGGTAAATCTCACAGGCAGAGTTGATGGTGGTAAAGTGTAATACTTGTAAGTTAGCTTTTCTCAGTCAGCTTTTTTAGATTGTGTCCTGCACAGTATGCCCATTTAAGGGGACAACTGAGGGCTGAAATGCAGCTCAGGCAGTTATCCAGGCCTTGTTCACCAGCAGGTTGCATATGCTTATAGAAATTTTATACAAAATCTCTGTGCAGGCTAGTGGTGGCCTTGGTTCTAAGTGCTGTGTTGAGGGGCTTGGTCTTTTACATAATGCTGGAAGCTTGTTTTTATAGATTACCTCTGACTGCTTCGTGGAGGATGAATTTAAGATATACTAGAAGCCAGAGAGAACATGTAAGGGACCTGTAAGAGAAGGAGAAAATATAGGCGTAAGATAGGGTGATATAACTGTGATCGAGAGGAGACAGACTTGAGTAAATTAAGAGGTAAGGCTGCCAACACCTGGCAGTTGGCAAAGGTAAGGGAAGAGACCTGGGTTTCTAGCTTGGTTTGTAGCTTGTTGGGTTTGTTCCATCAACTGTAATAGGGATTAAGGATAGAGCAACAATGTAAGACACCCTGAGTTTGGTATGAATTAGGTTTGGGGTACCCATGAAACATCCAGGAGGAGCTGTATCTAGCATGCTTCGGAGGATCTGGGTTTAAGATACAGATTGGTATATGTGATCCAGGAAGTGTGGGAATTGAAAAGAGCAATAGTTTAAAGATGGCCTGGAATATTTCTAACATCTAAAGACACTCAGAAATGGAAGCCTGTGAAGGAGCAAAGGAAAGGAAAATGATTAAAATGGTAGTCCTCAAACTTGTTACTTAATATATTCTTTAAAAGAATATTTAAAAGCTGTGTTTTGCCTTGTATATTTTTAAGTTGACACCTAAAATTCTTAATAGTAAGTTTAAAATATGAAAATAACTTGTCATATTGAAAATATTGACATTTTAAAACAAAATTGCTGCAATATGCTTTTAAAACTACCCAGTGGACTCTATCATGGAGATTTGATATCCTATCCACTTAATACTATTTTTGAAAAAAAGTGTCTTTAATAGAGCTTGTTTTTTATTCCTTTTATTTAGAACTAATTTATTCATTCTCCTTTTAGAAGATTTATTCTAATGTGATAAATTTTTATTATTCAAAGTCTTTTATTGATCAACTTATCATACTTCTATTCAGTAACAAATAGATAAGAAAGTATCTGTTTATAAGGTGCTCTGCTTAAGTAAAAAAATTCTGTCATGAAATATAATTATTACCTTATAATTATTATAAGATTAATCAAAATAATAATCATTTAAGAAAATGAGAAACAGATTTATTAAATGAAAGTAAAATTTTATGGAAATGCATTCATGCATTAATGAGATTGATGGGGCTGTTTTTAAAAATGTTACTTACTGCCCGAAGGAAGGCAACATGTATTCTTTTTTTTAAAATTTTTATAAAATTTATTTGAGCCAAAACGAGTATACACCTGGAAGCAAGATCTCAACAGACTGAGATAAATGTTTTCTCTATTCTTATTTTTTTATTATGATGAAAGTACCAAGAAAGTTTGTCCACAAATAATTTCTTATGAGGTAAAGGTCCCAAATCACATACTTCTTTTTGTGGGGTGGTATTTGTCTGTTATTGAGTTGTAGGAGTTCTTTATATATTCTGGATATTAAAGCCTTATCAAATACATGATTTAGAACCTTTTCTCTCCTATGTATTGTCTTTTTATTCTCTTGATGGTGTCCTTTGATGTACAAAAGTTTTTGATTTTGGTGAAGTCTAATTTATCTATTTCATACTTGTTTGTGAAAATAGCAATTAACAACTTAAGTTTTTAAATTTTGTTGAAGGCAGAAATTTGAGAACTGTTATCTTACATAAGGATTTGTATTTTTGGCTGCTCTGGAGGTATCTATATTTTGAGAGTTATTACTCTAGTGTATGAGGGAGACTTAAGCTTTTGTAAAATGAGAGAAGGACAATTGTGAAAAAGAAGTAGGGAAAGGAGAACCACTAGTTTCTTATTTGGTAGGCCAATTTACGTAACGTATATATCTATGGAATTTCAGGATCTCTGGAAGTTGATTGTTTTAAAATTATTTATGCTGGCGTTTCCTGTGGAAAATCATTGTATGTGCCATGGAAGAATATTAGAATATGACAACCAGGGAAGATAGTGTCCTTCCTTATGGCAGTACCACACTCTTGATTACTATAGCTTTGTAGTAAATTTTGAAATGGAAGAGTGTGAGTTCTCCAACTTTGTATTTCTTTTCTAAAACCATTTTGGCTATTTGGGGTCCCATGAAATTCCATATGAATTTTATGTTGGGTTTTTCCATTTATCAAAAAAAGCCACTGGGATTTTGATACAGATCACATTGAATCTAGAGATAGCTTTGTGTAGTATTGTCGTCTTAACAGTATTATATCTTTCAATATATAACATGGGATGTCTTACTCTTTATTTAACTTTTCCTTAATTTCTTTCAGCAGTGTTTGTATTGTTTCAGTGTGTATGTCTTGAGCCTCGTTGGTCAAATTTATTTCTTTTTTATTCTTTGGATACTATTAAAAATGGAATTGTTTTCTTAATGTCAATTTTAGATTATTCGTTGTTAGTTTATGGAAATACAGTTGATTTTTGCATGTTGAATTTTGTATCCAGTTCTTTCATTTATTAGCTTTAACATTTTTTTGTGTGGATTTGGTGTTTTTTTCCCCCCATATTTTCTTTCTTTTTTTTATTGTGTAATGCTCTAACAAGAACTCCCAATACTATATTAAATACAAGTGGCAAAAACAGGCATCCTGGAGCCTCCTACTTCACTTTTTTTTGTGACATAATTGTGAATTTTTAAAAATGGGAATGTTATATTTAGAATGAGATTTCAAATTTTCAGAGTATAATAATTTTATAGACCTCAAGGTTTAGTTCATCATCTGTTCTAAAAATGAAACCCTGCGATTATCATTTCACTGTAGTGTTTTTTGAGAGACTTGTTAAAAGCTTGGCCATAGACTAGAATGTTGCTTTTTTCTAAATATCATGGTAGAAAATGAATAGTCAAATTAACAAATACCCATATGTAATACTCTGTATAGCTCATCATGTAAAGAAATCAAAGCCAGTTTCCTGACCTTCAGGACACTTCAAAATACTTGGAGAAACCAGACAGAAAACCTGTTTTGGGGGTCAGAATTATATTGTCAAAACAATGATGCATTTCCACTCAAAGACTTTTTAAACTCTTCATATTACCTCATAACTCAAGTCGTTTATCTTTCCATGTAGCAATTGCTAGATTTGTTTTTTTCCTGCTTTTTATTGGTTAAAAATGTTCTTCTAGTCTAGATTATACTGAATTCAATTATTATGGCATCCATTTAAAAATATTATATTTTGTTTTTTTTCAGCAACTTTAAATTTTCTGCAAATTGAAATCTTTTGTTTTGTCTGTCACTTCTTTACCACCAGCACTCTCACCTCCCATGAAGAAACTTTTTCTTTTAGATTTTGAAGTTTAATAGTACTTTATAGTGAGGTATATATTCTTCTGGGAAAGGGGTGGGGAGGAGTTGAGTTAACTTTGAAAGTAAACATAATTTTAAAATTTATTTCAAAGTCCAACCAAGGATAGTAGCAGGAAGTCATACATCACTTAAAAAATTTCAAGTGTTTATTTTCTTTGTATTAGGCCTCAAGAAAGAAGAACTGGATATGAACAGTTTCACCCAGGCCCATCCCCAGTGGATCATGATTCACTGGACTCCAAACGACCACGTCTGGAGCAGGTTTCTGATTCCCATTTCCAGCGTGTTAGTGCTGCAGTCTTACCTTTAGTGCACACATTGCCAGAAGGTTTGAGATCTGCAGATGCTAAGAAGGTAAATATTTGTTCTCTTACCCTATGGAGTTGTTGGTTTCTAATGTTTATTTAGCCATATTCAGGCACCATGTTTAAAGGAAAGTCCAGTTACACCAATCTCTAAAGGTTAGTGCTGTGGGGAAGTAAAATATTTGTTAAACAAAACTAAAAACCACAGACTTACTGTGCTAGACTTTGAAAATCAGTACTTTTGACTTTTTGATAAATGAAACAGTCTTGACTGTTGTAAAAAAATTTTTATCGAATAACTCTCAGGCATTTTGTACTGATTTGCTGGGCTGTAAAATGTGGGCTGAGGTACTCAAAGCTACCACAGTTTTACTGAATTTAAATTAAATGTTAAATAATCTTGTGAAACTCACTTGCGATTTATTAACTTGCTACATGTGAGAAAACACATTTATGGTAATGTTTAACTGTGCTTATAATTTTTATGAAGAAAAAAACTGTATTCTAACATTGTAAAAAATATATTGTTTAGGAAACTTGCAAATAAAAAGGAAAAAACTTACCTGTAATTCTACATTTTGGAGATAACTAATTTTAGTGTGTAGCTATGTTTCATGACATTTCAAACAATATATATTGTAGATTTATGAGAAGGTGCTATTAAGATCAAACCCCTTTTTCTCTTGTTTATTATTTGCCTTTCTTTAGCGAAATGCATGTTTGTATATTATGCCCTTAGTTTGTTTCTGAGTTTATCTTTTTTAACTGTCCCTTTTGCTTATTGTTAAATCATTAGGAAGTTCCTGGGACTTAGTAGGTATTGAATAAATATTTATTTTAGAGAGAATAAACTAGTTCTTTGAAATTCATACGTAATAAAGTGTTAACACCTTTACTATCATGTGTTAATATATCTTATCCTCCCTTTCTTTTTGTTATCAAATCTCTTTTCCATAAAGTTTATTTACCTTTATGAGTAATGGCCCTTTCCACCTTGATATCAGTTAAAAAAAAATACCCACACATTTTCCTTGAGTATTTATGTCATGAAAAGTGATTTAAAAGATAGTGAATATGTCTACAATTTATTTTTAAATAGTTCAGCTAAATGAAAAAAGATAGGTGTTTATGTATGTTAGAGAGAGAACAAATGTAGTAAAATGTTAACAACTGGTGATTCTGGATGAAGAATGAGTATTCATGATACTCAACTTTCAACTTTTATGTAAATTTGAAAATTTTGAAATTAATAAGTGGAGAAAATCTTTTTGTGATTAGCTAGAAATGACCTAAGTTGCCGGGAGTTTTGAGACCCACACCATATGAAATAACGGTGTTGTAGTTTATATGTTTAAAAGAAGTGCTTTGCAATATTTAAAAAAAATAATATATTGAACAAAGGCTTTTTCCATGACTGAATAAGTTACCACAAATGTAATATATGGCTGTGGAATTTTTTTTAGCAGAAAGGGATTTTAAGAGCTCACTCATAAGGATGCAAAAATGGTTCAACATCCATAAATCAGTCAATGTGATACAATAACAAAAAAGGATAAAAACCATATGATCATCTCAATAGATGCAGAAAAAGCATTTGACAAAATTCAATATCCTTTTATGATAAAAACTCTCAACAAAGTGGGTATAGAAGGAACATATTGCAACATAACAAAGGCTGTCTATGACAAACCTATGGCTAATATACTCAATGGTGAAGAGCTGAAAGCTTTTCCTCTAATATCAGAACGAGACAAGTATACCCACTATCACCACTTCTATTCAGTGTAGTATTGGAAGTCCTAGCTCCAGCAGTCAGACAAAAAGAAATAAAAGGCATCCAAATTGGAAAGGAAGAAATAAAACACTCATTTGTGGCTGACATACTATATGTAAGAAACCCTAAAGATGCCACCGAAAAACTGTTAGAACCAGTAAATGACTTTAGTAAAGTTGCAGAATACAGATTCAATGTGCAGAAATCTGTTGTGTCTCTGTATACCAATAATGATGAGGAGAAATTAAGAAAATCCATTTATAGTTGCATCTAAAAGCATAACATATCTATGAATAAGACCAAAGAGATAGAAGACCTGTACAATGAAAACATTGAAGAAAGAAATGAAAAAATATACAAATAAATGGAAGGATGTTCCATGCACATAGATTGAAAGGATTACTATTGTTAAAATGTCCTTACTATCTAAAGCAATATACAGATTTAGTGCAATCCCTGTTAAATTACAAATAGCATTCTCCTCAGAATTAGAACTATAGTCATCTGAACTATGCTTATTCTAAGTGCTTCTTATAGCCTAAAGAAAACTAGTACCTTAATCTAAAATTCATCTGCTTTATAGTACTGCTTATGTCGTCAGCTTAGACTGGAAACTAATTGTGTATGTATGTGTGTGTGTGTGTATGTGTGTGTGTGTTGAGTGATAGATTTTGGTGGAAGGACTTTTATTCTGATATAGTTCACTGCTGATTTTAAGGTGGAATAGTATGACAAATTTGGCTAAAGAGATGTTATACGTCTATAATGTGGGCAGGCTTAGTTGCCCTTTATGAGGGTAGGCCTAGGTGGTAGTAGCAACAAAAAAGCTCTTTGGTCATTTTTCTGACTTTTGTTCCTTAGTATTGGCCCTTGGAAAGCCTGAAAACTTTCTAGTAGGAACTCTTGGTCATATCAGAAGCAGGTAAAAGAGCACACAGCTTTTACCTGATATTTATACTATTTTCCATTCTCCATGTTCAGACCTTTTAAAGAACCATTGCAAGGAAATGTTTGAGAAATTGATATCTTCCTGTCATGATTGTATTATTATTTCCCCCAGAAATTCTCTATAGTCTCAGTATTGTTATACTAAAGGCCGATCAGCTGCCTTGTTATCTTATTCTGTATAGCTTTTAGGATCTTCAGAATAGTGAATGATATGTCTAACTTATAAAAGTGGTAGAAACATCAGTGGAGGTTATATGTGTGTGTGACTACCATATAGAAAAATGGGACTACCCATTTCTATAGGACTACCATATAGAAAAATAGCACACATGGCTCTGCTATGTTTTAAAATGGACTTTTTCAGTTAAGAGATTCTTGACATTACTGTTGGCTATTAGTGAGGAATACATTGTTCTTGATTTTCTCTGAAGGATCCAGCATTTGGAGGCAAACATGAAGCTCCATCTTCTCCAGTCTCTGGGCAGGCGTGTGGAGATGATCAAAATGCTTCACCTTCAAAACTTTCAAAGGAGGAGTTAATACAGAGTATGGATCGTGTAGATCGAGAAATTGCAAAAGTAGAACAGCAGATCCTTAAACTGAAAAAGAAACAAGTAAGTGTTTGATTTTACTGCTTAATATATTCTAAGAAAGTATGTTTATCTCCCTAAAGAAGATAATATTGAATTTTTTATATTTTTCAACTTTATATAAAAGGAATCATGCCTTGTATATTTTGTGACTTGTTTTTTTTTGTTTTTGTTTTTGTTTTTGCTATTAGTTTCCTTAGTTTCTCCATTGACTTCCTCTGTTATATTATCTGAATATATGATAATCGATAGCAAAATTTGTCCATTCTATTTTTGATCTAATTAGATGGGTTGTTTTTAATTTGTTGCTATTTCATTCAGTGGTGCTGTATTTTTTGGTTCACACGTAAACAGATTTTCTAGGGCATATGCCCAGGAATGACACTGGTTTGCCAGAGAGTATACATATCTTTGAGTATGCTAGATGATGCCAAATTTGCTAAAATGGCAGTACCATTTTACATTGCCACTGGCAGCATATATAAGTTCCAGTTTGTACATAGCCTTGCCTTCATTCGATAATATTTTTGATTTGATAATTTTTTAAATTGGTTATGAAATAGCTCTCACTATGGTTTTAATTTGCATTTCCCTGATTAGGAATGAGAGCTCATTTTAATTTGTTTATATGTTATATTCCTTATGTGGATTTTTTGAAGTGTCATTTTCTTTTTAGTATTTCTTAAAGTCTCTTGTCATTTTATGTGTATAGTGAATATCTCCTATTTTGTGGCTTGTCATTTTGTTTTATTTGCAGGGGATTTTTAAAAATTGAGATAAGTTTATATACCGTAATATTAATCTTTTTAAAGTGTACAGTTCAGTGGCTTTTAATGTATTTATAAAGTTGTGTAGTTATCACCATTATATAATTCTAGAACATTTCTATCACTTTGAAAATAAACTACATATCTATTAGCAATTACTCTATTTCCTTTTCCCCCCAGCCCTTGGCAACCATTAACCTCTTTTCTTTCTATACGGTTTTGCCTGTTCTGGACATTTCAGATAAATAGAATCATATGTGTGGCCCCTTGTGTCTGGTTTCTTTTATTTAGCATGTTTTCAGTATTCATGCTGTATCTTGAATCAGCACTTTATTCCTTTTTATGGCTGAATAAAATTATATTGTATGAATATACTTTGTTTTGTTTATTCATAAGCTCATAGACATTTGGGATGTTATGAATAATGCTATTATAATATTCATGTACAAAATTTTTTTTGAGTGTGAGATTACTTCCAGCCTGGAAGGGGATGTAAGTAGGTGGCAGATCAAGAAATGGGATTGAAATTTAAATAGAAGATTCTGTTGTTGATTATTGACGATGCTCAGTATGAACTATGTTTGTCTTTCCTTTTTCTGTCTCCCACCATTGTTCTTATTTTACCAGGATTGTTCATTGTGCTTTTTCTAGACTTGCCTGCATTTTTGCTTTAATATTTTCTACAGAATTAGACCTTTTAGTGTTTTAGGAGTTTTTCCTTGATTTTTTGAAGAATTCTTGACCTTTTGATCTTGGTTTTGATGGTTTTGAGTTTTTTCCATTCTGGTTTGGTTTTTGTGATCTTTTGGTTGGAATTATCCTGTATAGATTTTTTTTTTCCTTTTTATTAATGCCTACAGCACCTGGTTATCCTAGGTGGTCTCTCATCTAAGTACTAACCAGGCCTGATCCTGCTTAGCTTTCGAGATCAGATGAGATCAGGCATGTTCAGGGTGGCATGGCCATAGACTTGTATAGATTTTTTTACTGGAGCTTTTTCTTCAGCTTCCTCCTCCTCATCTTCATTATTATCTTTATCATCAAGTTTTACTTTTTTTCTGTGAAACCCCGCTTCACTTCTAGATATACTTGGAAGTTTCACATTCTCCTCTTCATCTTCCAACTATGTATCTTCCTCCACAGTTACTAAGTGGGTCTGCCAATATGTACAGGCCTTGAACCACATTTAGACCACAGGTGGTGTTATTTCAAAGCCCTTAACGGAAACCATTGGATGTACAGATGGTTTCAAAATTGCCAGTGTTACTTTAATTAGACGGCCTTCATAAATCATTGCCTCTCTTTCAACAGTGTTTAATGTATCCTTTGCAGAAGCCCCTAAACTGACTATTCTTAAAGATTACTGATGCTCATTTTCATCATTATCCACTTTAAAGTGATACTCTTGGTTGGCCTTTAGTTTGTAACTGAGAAGATGGTTCTGGAACCTCATTGTGCTCATGTCGGACTTTTCCGTAGGTAGATGGCTCTCACATTTTTGGGGTGGAGTGAGGCAGAAACTTGCCTTGAGCCAAAAAAATTAATAAAGTTAAACGAAAAATAACTTAAGAAATTCCAAAAGTAGAGTGCTGATCAGGGCAGGCTCTACAAGATGTTAAAAAATAATGTTAAAACTTAGTAAATTAAACCGTGCAATCCCAGTATGTGGAAAACAGCAGGAACAGCCTAGAAAAGTCAGAAATGGACAGAAATCCATTTGAGAATTTAATTTATGTTGAAAGTAGCATGGGGTGATGACTTGTACTTAGTTGGGAAAGGAGGATGGTATGGAGATAAATGACTGCTGTTCCAAGAATAGCTGTTTAGGATGGAGTCGCACCAAGAACAAGTTTTTATTTGTAATGAAGTCAAGTTTATTTTCTGTTTTTATTACTTATATGTTTGGTGTCCTAGCTAAGAAACTATTGCATAATCAAAGATTACAAAGATTTATACCTGAGGTTTTTTTTTTTTTTTTGTAGCCACAAGCTTTGTTTTCTATGTATCATTAACATTTTCATATCTAGAATTTCTTCTGTTCACACCTATTTGTCCTTTTTCTCCTGTTTCCCCCCCTTATGTTTGCAGGTGTTTGACCCATTTGTTTTCTGTTTAGCTTCTTGGCTTCTTACGCTTTTCAGCCATTCCAACAAACCACCTAATAACCTCCCTTTTACTAGCATGTTGCCTTTTCATGCTCCCTCCACAAGCACTCCACTCCTCTCCATTTTTCATTCTGGAGCTGCCTGCTTTGATGTGGCATTTTTCTTGTTCACCTGTTGTGAAGGAATTGCTCCGTTAGTTTGCAGGTCTTTTTCAGAGGAAATTGTTCCATATAAAGCTGTAGATTCAGTGTGTCCATGGGAGGAGGTGAGTTCGGGGTCGTCCTGTGTTGCCGCCTTGAACCATCCTCCAGTACCTATGTTTTCTTCTACAAGTTTTAAAGTTTTAGTGCCTACATTTAGGTCTTTGAGCCTAGTAGTGTTTTTTTGGTTAACAGAATTTCTTTAGATTTTTATATGAGACTACCCTGCTGTCATTAAAATAGATTACTATATTGTCTTTTTTAAAGTTTTATGGTTTGCTTCTCATTTTTTCCCTTTTTTCTTTTTATTAAATTTATTGGGGTGATATTGCTTAATAACACTATATAACTTTCAGTTGTCTAATTCTATAATACAT
Organism: Macroglossus sobrinus; assembly: GCA_004027375.1. Lineage (NCBI taxonomy): Eukaryota > Metazoa > Chordata > Mammalia > Chiroptera > Pteropodidae > Macroglossus > Macroglossus sobrinus. The sequence continues at coordinate 1,084 of PVKZ01004659.1, read as the reverse complement.
TCTCTGTATATTGCATTGTGCACTTACCATCCAAATTCTAGTCCCCCTCTGTCACCATACATTTGACTTTCTTTACCCTCTTGATAATTCCTCCTACCTTACTTCTCCATGGTAACTAAATATCCCTCTTTTATGTCTGTCTGTGAATTTGTTTTGTTTGTTGCTTCTCTGACTTACTCAGCATAATAACCTCTATGTCCATCCATGTCTTTGGAAATAGTAGGATTTCATTTATTTGAATGGCTGAGTAATATCCCATTGTATATATGAACCATAACCTCTTTATCCAATCATCTGTCAATAAGCATTTAGGTTGCTTCCATATCTTGGCTACAGTAAATTGTGCTGCCATGAGTATTGGCATAGATCCTTACGAATTATTGTTTTGGTTTTCTTTGGATAAATACCCAGAAGTGCAATAGCTGGGTCAAAAGGTAGATCCATTTTTAATTTTTTGAGAAACCTCCATACTGTTTTCCATAGCAGCTGTACCAATGGCAATCCCACTAACAGTGTATGAGGGTTCCCTTTTCTCCACAACCTTGCCTATATTTGTTTTTTAATTTATTGATGATAGCCATTTTGACAGGTGTCAGGTGATACCTCATAGTGGTTTTAATTTGCATTTTTCTGATGATTAGCGACCTTGAGCATCTTTTTGTGTGCCTATTAGCCATCTGTGATTCCTCTCTGGGGAAGTATCAGTTCAGGTCTTCTGCCCCTTTTTTTATTGGAGTGTTTGGTTGTTGTCATTGAGTTGTATGAGTTCTTTATATATTTTGGATGTTAACCCCTTATCAGATGTATCGTTAGTGACTATCTTCTCTCAGTCAGTCTGTTGTCTTTTTGTTTTGTTGATGATTTCCTTTGCTGTACAAAAACTTTTTATTTTGATGTAGTCCCATTTGTTTATTTTTTCTTTTGTTTCCCTTGTCTGGGGAGATATGTCCGAAAAGAAATTACTGTTAGTAATATCATAGAGTTTACTGCCTGTGGTTTCTTCTAGAAGTTTTATGGTTTCGGGTCTTACTTTTAAGTCTTTAATCCATTAGAGTCTATTCTTGTATATGGTGTAAGAAGGTGA
>PVKZ01004658.1:0-74732 GCA_004027375.1 Macroglossus sobrinus | reverse complement strand
GATTATGAGGATGTGGTATGGATGCTATTGAAGGAGAGAGTGAGGAAGAAGGAGAGGAATACTAAAGTTAAAATGTCACAAAGTTGATGCTCTTACAGAGAAGCATCATTCTATTTTTAACATTGAAAAGTTGTGATCTAATCGGTTCATTTGACTGTAGCAGTATATACGTTCATATACAATTATTGGCTTAATGCTTTAAAACATGATGTTTTGTTACAGACTCCACCTGTCCATTTCTCTGATGGGTTTGAATAAAGTAGTCCCTTAAAGTATTGTTTTAAATGAAAATGAATATATAAACTTTGACTTAAACTTCAAGTCTTAGAAAAAAATACTAAAAATGGATTATAAACTTAAATGTAAAACTATAAAACTTACAGAAAAGAACGTAAGAGAATATCTTTGAGACCCAATACAGGTAAGAGTACTTAAACTTGACACCAAAAGCATAATTCATAAGAGAAAAAATAGGCAAATTGGACCTCATCAAAGTAAAAAATTTTTGCTCTGTAAAAAGCCCTATTCAAAAGATGAACAGACAAATTACAGACTCGAAGAAAATATCTTCAAATTCTTTGTCAGTCAAACGTATTTTATCTAGAATATGTAAATAACCTCCAAAACTCACCCCAAAATTATCCAATTAGAAAACTGGATATGGACACAAAAAAGACATTCGCAGACATTTCACAAAAGAGTATCTGAGTGGCAAATAAACACATGGAAAGATTTGTTAGCCATTAGAGAAATGCAAATTAAAATTACCATGAGATATCATTACACACGTATGAGCATGGCAAAAAATTAAAAATAGCAATAATAAGAAGTGCTGGCAAGGATGTAGAGAAACTGGATCACCCATACATTGGTGGAAATGTAAAATATTACAATCCCTCTGGAAAATAGCTCAGCAACTCTTGTCATTTTTAAAATAGAATAACCATATAACCCAGCAATCCACTCTTGGGTATTCATCCCAGAGAACTGTCTTATTTCCACATAAGAACTTGTGCATGAATGTTTATACCAGTTTTATTGTTAGTAGCTCCAAACTGTAAACTATCCAAATTTTCTTTAACGAGTGAATGATGAAACAAACTACGGTGGGTCCACACCATGGAACACTACTCAGCAGTGAAAAAAGAACAAACTATTGCTACAAACATCTTAGAGGAAACTCAAGGACATTATGCTGAATGAAAAATGCCAGCCTCAAAAAGATACATGCTGGATGATTTCACTTATTTAAGATTTGTGAAATAGCATAATAATAGAGATAGTAGAATATTGGTTGCCAGGGGTTAGGGTTAACTATGGGAGGAAGAAGATAGATAGGTGTGGCTATAAAATGATGACAGGAAGAAATCTTGTGGTGATGGTACAGCTGAATATTTGGATTGTGGTGATGATTATCCAAAGCTCCACATGTGATAAAATAGCATAAGACACACACAGATGAATAACTGACACATATGAATAACTGACAAAATTTAAATAAGCTCTATAGATTGTATCAATGTCAGTTTTTTGACCTTGATGCTTTACTACAGTTGTGCGAGATATTAACATTGGAGGAAGCTGGAAGAAGAGTGCACAGGATTCTTCTGTACGTTTCTTTGAGAACGTCTATGAATCTATAATTATTTCAAAATAAAGGGATAAAAAACTTTTATGAACATTGAAAAAATATTATTTATTTATGAGATATAAGTGTACCAGAAATACTGAAAAGACTTTTACATTTGTTAAACTTTCTAAAAGTAAAACCCACTTTCTTCTCTTCCCTTTTATTGGAAATCTTTTAATAAAATTATTTTTGACAATTAGAGCTGGTATGGACAAAACAGGCCAGTGAGAAGTATACTTATATGGTTGCCACTGTCCATAAATGAACTAGACTACCATTTTAGGAAAAGAAGAGCAATAAGCTGGGCATGAAAATGTATCTTATATTTAAAAATTTTTTTTGTATGTATTGCATATTGCTTAGATCTAAATATTGTTTTTATTTTCACTCTATCTATCTATCTATCTATCTATCTATCTATCTATCTATCTATCTATTTTTGTTGTATGGCCTTAAAAGAGAACAGATGTTGCAAAATTATAAACAGTATATGATTGTTTTAAAAAAGAAAGTGAATTCTCTTGCCTATAAATTAAAATAGATCCTGATAAAAATACAAAGAGGATTGGTTTTATTTTTTGGAAAGTAGATAAACTAATTATAAAGTTCATACAGAAAAATGAGTGTGGTGACTTTAAAACATGTCTACAAATTTTTTAAGTGGTGGGGCTTAATTTTGCTCTCCTTGAGTGTGGCTAGACTTGCTTCTAATGAATATGATAAAGGGATAACGTGTTGTTTCTGAGGCTAAGTCATAAAAGTTATATGGCCTCTTCCATGCTTTCTCTATCCTGAATCACTTGCTCAGGAGGAAGTAAGCTCTGACACCGTGATGATACTCAAAAGTTCTGTGGAGAGGTCCATGTGGTAAAGAGCTGAGGCATTCTGCCAACAGCCAGTGAGGAAGTGAGGCCGCTTGACAAAGCCCACATGGCAGTAGATCCTCTCGCCCCAGTCAAGATGTCAGATAACTCCAGCCTCAGCTGATATCTTGACTACAATCCGATGACAGACCCTGCACCAGGAATACCCTGCTAAGCCGCTCCCTAACTCCTCACCCACAAAAATGTTGAGATAGTAACTGAGTTTTTGAGGTAATCTATTTTACAGCAATAGATAACTAATATAATGAATAAGCAGTAATAGCTATGAAATCATAAAAGAAAGAAAATGAAGGAGGATTAATGTGATCATAGAGTAAAACATTCTAAAGCTTCGGTAATTAAAACAGTATGTTACTGGCATATGAATAGGCGTACAGATCAGAGAAACATAATACAAAGTTAATAAATACGCATGCACATGTGAAAATTTAGTATATGGTAGAGGCAACATTTCAAATCAATGGGAGAATAAATAGATTATTCGATAAATGGCATTGTAACAACTGAAGAACCATTTGGTAAAGTAAGTTGTATCCATGTCTTATACTTTATAGAAAAAAAGAATTACAGCTAGAGCTATACCTAAATAGTAAATATTTAAAAAAGATGAAAATAATTAATGGAAGAACTTCTAAAAAAATTTCTGAGTAAAATATTTAAAAAGCCTGAAAGATAAGACCGATAAATTTGGTCTCACACACACACACACACACACACACACACACACACACAGACACACACACACTTTCTTCATGCAAAAACCCTTATGAACAAAGACAAATAATAAAATGGGAAAAATATTTGCTGCTAATACCACAAAGAAGCCACATATCTTTCTGTAAATCAGTAAGAGAAAAACCGCAACTCTATAAAAAATGAGTAACAAACAGACAATTGTCAAGGAAGAAAATATTCATGGCTTTTAACATATAAAAAAGATGCTTAATGACACTCAGATTAATACATGTGAATTAAAACTGCAGAGTGATACCACTTTTGATCTATCAGATTGGTAAAGAAGAAATGGCGTGATGAAACCCTATGCTGGCAAAGGTATGGAGAAACAGACACTCTTGTGCATTGTTGGTGGGAGAGTGAATGGGTGTAATTTCTTCAAGATCATTTTGACAATTTCATTATTTGTCCAAACTACAGATTTACACAGCACATCTATTTCTAGGGTTTTAGCTCATAAATATAACCTTACATGTACAAAATGATATATGTATAAAGTTACTCTCTGCAGCGTTGATTAATGATTAACAGCAAGAGATTAGGAACAGCTTAAAGGCATTTAAAAGCAATTGGTTAAAAAATTACGTCCCACACATACAATGAGATAACATGTAGTCAAAAAGAAGATTAAGAAAATTACACACAGATATAATATATCTGCAAGATATATTGAAACATTAAAAAGCAATATGCAGAGACTCATTACTGTGGGAGGGGAAATAGTCGCTAAACAAATAAACAGTCAAATAATAATAATGGAGTCGGGACCAGTAACAGAATTGCTACAGTATATTATAGAAAATGTCCAATTTTCAACAAATATTTGCACATATATTACACAGCACAAAAGAAGAGAGTGGTAGCAAAGTTAAACTGAGCTAAGAAAATGACTACATGTGGTAAAGTAATATTATAACAATGTGCTGTTAGGTTTGTAACAATAACAGATGTAATATGCATAACAATAATACCATGAAAAGGGGGAAATGATTGACAGAACTATTTAGGACTCACATTTCTCTATATCACTGGAATTAAGGTAGTATAAATCAGAAGCTGATTTTAATAAATTAGGATATATAAGGTAAATTCTAGAGCAAATACAAAAAGTCTAAAAGTAGTGGAAAACATTTAAAGAAATTAAAATACAACATTAGAAACGTTCACTTAATTCAAAAGAAAATAGTAAAAGGGGAATAGTGAAACAAAAAAGACATGGACATATAGAAAACAAAAATATCCATGGCAGATGTAAATCCAGCTACATCAATAATAATATTAACTGTGAATGAGCAAGAGAAGAAATAATAGCAATGCTTGACAAACTCTACCAAAAGAGGGAAGAAGAAACAGTTCCTAAACCATTTTATGAAGCCATTATTACCCTGATACCAAAAACAGATAACGACATCACAAGAAAGCAACACACCAACATTACTTCTGAATATGGATGCAATAGTCCTTAACAAAATACTAGCGAGTTGAATGCAACAATACATAAAACGAATTATACATCATGAACTAACAGAATTTACCCAAATGCTACGTTGGTTTAAAATCTGAAAAATGAATGTAATGTATCACATTAGTAGGATAAAAAAGCAGAAATCACACCATCTTCTCAATAGATGCAGAAAAAGCATTTGGAAAAACCAACACCTTTTCTTGATGAAAATGCTCAACAAACTAGGATTAGAAGGAAATGTCTTCAATCTGATAAAGAATTTCTACAAAAACCTGCAGATAACATCATACTTAATGACGAGAGACTGGATCTTTTCCCTTAAGATCAGGAACAACACAAATATGTCCACTCTCACTATTTCTGTTCAACATCATACTGAAGGCCCTAGCCAAGACTATTAGGCAGGTGAAAGAAATAAAAGGTACCCAGATTAGAAAGGAAGAAGTAAAACTATCTATATTCATAGATGACATGATCTTGTATGTAGAAAATCCTAAGGCATCCACTAAAAAAAATGGAACTAATAAACAATTTCAAAAAGGATACAGGATCAATATATAAAAATTAACTGTATTTTTATACACTTGCAATGAACAACCCAAAAATGAAATTAAAAAAATTTATTTTAGAATAGCATTTAAAAAAGAACAAGATACTTAATTTAATAGAAAAACTGCAAAACTTATACTTGTGAAAGTGAAAACCATAAACTATTGTTGAAAGAAACTAAAAAAAGATTAAAATCTGTAATTAGAAAAACATCGCATATTCATAGATCAGGAGACTTATCATTGTTAAGACAGCAACATTCTTCAAGCTGATCTACAGATTTAACAAAATCCCTAACAGAATCCCAGCTAACTAACTTCTTTGTAGAAATTGACAAGCTGGTCCTAAAATACACTTGGAATTGCAGGGGACCATAACAGCCAAAACAATCTTAAAAAAGAACAAAATTAAGATTCACGTTACTCAATTTTAAAACTTACTACAAAGCGACAGTCGTCAAGACAGTGTGGTGGTACTGGGTAGGATGGCGAGAATAAAAAAGACATAATCACAAGCATTGTTTTGTAGTAAGGGTAGGATGTGGAAAACTGGAACCCTCATATACTGCTATCAGAATGTAAAAAGGTGCAATCGTTTTGGAAAATAGTCTAGCAGTTCCTTAAAAGGTTAAACATAGAGCTACCTGGTAATAATCAAAAAGTGGTGTGTATGGCCATGCTACCCTGAACAAGACCGATTCTGGCTGATCTCAGAAGTTAAGCAGAGTCGGGCCTGGTTAGTACTAGGAAGACCAGGTGCTGTAGGCATAAATAATAAAAAAAAAATAAGGAATTATAAACTGACAAGGTCCTTGCAATCTGTGAGGTCAATCAAGGGTTACATCGCCGAAAAAAATAAAAATAAATAAAAAATAAAATAAATAAAATAAAAAGTGGAAACAACTCAAATATCTATGAACTAATAGATAAATAAATGTGGTACATGCATTTAATGGAATGGAATATTATTCAGCCATAAAAAGAAATGAAGTACTGATACATGGTACAACATAGATGAAGCTTGAAAACATTATGCTGAGTGAAAGATGACAACCACAGAAGACCAAATATTATATGCTCCATTTATGTTAATTATCTAGATAGGCAATTCTGTAGAGACTGAAAGTGGACTACTGGTTCCCAGGGTCAAGGTGAATTAGGGAGAAATGAGAAGTGACTGCTATTGGATGATAAAAATGTTTTAAAATTGATTGTGGTAGAGAGTGCATTTATCTGTGAATATATTAAAAATCACTGAATCGTGTATTTTACTGAATATATCATATGGTTATTAATTATATCTCAGTGGAGCTATATTTTTTTAAACAACCAGAGAAAAAGTCTTCTAACATATCGAGGAACAAGGAATGACATCAGAATTCTTGTCAGAAACACTACAAACAATGAAGATAGTGGAGCAATATCTTTAAGGTAACGAACAACAAAAAATGTCAATCTGGTTTTCTATTTACAGAAAAATATTTCAAAAATGAATGTAAAACATTATACTTGGGTCAAAAATGAAGTTTCAAGAGAAATGAAAAAATAAATTGAATTAAATGAAAATAAAAATATAGATTATTAAAACTTATGGGATGCAGTGAAAGCAGTGCTTAGGGAGACATTTACAGCATTAAATACATACATTAGTAGAGAAGATCTAAAATAAAAAATCTAAGCTTCCACTTAGGAAACTAGAGAAAAAAGAAAAATTAATCCTAAAGTAATCAGAGGAAAAGAAATAATATAAATTCGAGCAGAAATTAATAAAACTGAAAACGAGAAAATCAATAAGAAAAAAAATATCATCCTTTAAAAAGATCAGTAAAATCGATAAGTTTCTACTAAGCTAGAGAGTGAAGACACAAATGTGCTAATCAGTACATGCGCTTATCCTTACACCTATTGATACAAGGGTCAACCTTGAAAACATTGTGCTAAATGAGAGAAGTCAGTCAAAAAGGAGTACATATTATATGATTCCATTCACATACAATGTCCAGACTAAGGAAATATATAGAAACAGAAAGTAGATTAGTGGGTTGCCTAGGGCTGGATGGGAAGAGGGGTTAGAGAATAGGTGAGGAATATCTAAAGACATAATAACAAGCATTGCTTTGTAGTAAGGGTAGGATGTGGAAAACTGGAACCCTCATATACTGCTATCAGGAATGTAAAAAGGTGCATCTTGTTCATTTTTGAGGTGATGAAAATGTTTTGAAATTGACGTTGGTAACAGATATACATATCTGTGAATATACTAAAGATCACTAACTTATACACTTTAAATGGGTGAATTGTATGGTATGTGCACTCTAACTCAATAAAGGTGTCTAAAAATATAGCAAGGTGCAAAACTTTGTATATAGCAGGCTAATATTTATGTAAGAAAAGACAGGGAAAATAGTTGACCAAATATTTCAGCACAAAATGCTTATCTATGCATAATATTTCAGGGAGGACACAGGAAACAACATATTTATTGCTTCCAAGGAAGAAAACTGCTGGCTGAGGGACATATTTGGAAGAAATTTTACATTGTATTATCCTTGTGTGCTTTTTAAATTTTTTACCATAAAGCTAATGAAATTTAAGCTTTGGGGACCCTACTTGCATGGGCCCTTCATAAAGCCCCAGAAGGGGTCCTAATAATGTTTACACGGTCATATGTTTTTGCAAAATTTGCAAAAACGAGATATGTAAACTTCAAACAACTACTCTTGCTGGTTCTTTCCACTCCAAATTCCCCTCCATTCACTTCCCCTTTTATGTGGTCCATGGTGGAAGAAAAAGGAGAACCTGGCTGTAAACATTTTGGGGGATGGTTAAGGAAAAGTAGGCTTAAGAGATATTTTAATTTGGGTTATATGAATGACAATCATTTCCACGTACAGTTAAATTATTGCTGGTTAACCTGGTGTAGACATTACTTCCAGAAATATTCTTATTACCCACTGTACCAATTCATCTGTCATTGCAAAAAGAAGGTTGGAAGTTATATTGCACAAGGAACACATCCTACCACACTTGGCATTGTAACAGAGACAATGTTTGAAGGGTACAGAGTCACAAGACCATCTGAGGAAATTTTTCTAAGTTGTCAGTAGATTAAAATTGTAAGAGGAAGATTAGGTTCTCATTAATACATAGTCAAAATAGAAGCTCTTTCCTGTCAGAAATGTACTTAACGCTGCAAATATCATCTGTAATTTAAAAAAATTTTTAAGCGGTTTCTGACCCCAGTATTAAACTTTCTAGTTGCTTCTCACTTGTAAAACTTTAGAAACATTTACGTAAATGTTTTACTATCATTATCATAAATTATTTCATTTCATTATTTTTTTTATTATTTTAAGCCATATACCAAAAAAAGCTATTCTAATTCCATTTCTGAATCTCATATTAGTATTGCTCCTTACACCATCTTTCACTACTCCTATCTTCAAAACAGCACATGTCAGAGATATCTGTTATATTAAATATTTGTTAACAAAAACTAAGGTTTAATATCATGGCACAGAAATGTCAAAATATGTCTTGCTTTATTCTACACAACTAAAGCAACATAATGTAAAGACATGAAGACTTTAAATAGTTTAATTCATTTAGTGAAATGCAAGTACCTAGCTAGAATACAGGATGCAAAGGGGGCACAGCCAAAGAAGATTTGGAAGTTTAGGAGGGTGAAATGATGAAGGGTCAGACTAAAGAGATTAAATTTTGTTCTTCTTCTGTATGAGCATCGAGAATTTCGTGAAAAACTTTGAAACTCTATGCAAAACACTGTATGTATATAATGTACATTTTCTAGGAAGAGAGTAATTCTCACTGACTGTCAATGATCCCCCAAAGATTGTTATGGCCCTGCTGCCATGAGTAACCATTGAAGAAGGTTACATGATTTTTTTGTTTTTGTTTTTTTAATCTTAAAGTCTTTTATTGAATTCAATCAGAAGTATACAGGTTTTCTACAGTCATAATGTTAATATACAAATAAGTGAAAATGATTCTATGACATCATGGTTTATACATTCAAAAACTTTTGTCTGGTTTTACTAAATGCCAGGTACTGTGCTTCCTGGTTAAAGAGAGGAGGATGATTTGGAAAAGAGGTAGTCACAGAAAGGCAGTTTATAGATTTTAGTAATCAAGGCCAGTAAAAAAAAGTTGAAATAAGATAATAAAAATAGAAATGCAAAAGAAATATCAAAAAACTCTTACATATGGATTCTTCAGTTTATCCCAGCATGCTTTTGTGATTTATCTCTTCTGATGAATGTATTAGTATTTCATTACTTTTTATTGCTAAGCAGTAATCCATTAACATGGATATACCATAATTTATCCATTCACCTATGGATGGACATTTGGATAGTTTCTATTTTTTAGTTATTATAAATAAATCTGCTATGAAAATTTGTGTTCGAGCCTTCATGTATGTTTTCACTATAAGAGAATAGCTGGGTCATGTGGCAAGTGTATGTTTATAACAGAATGCTAAAACTGTATTCCAAAGTGGTTGTGTCATTTTACACAACCAACAGCAGTTCCAGCTCCACAGTACTTAGTATTATCAAATGCTACAATTTTAGTCATTCTGGCCTGTATATTATTACTTTGTGGTTTTAATTTGCATTTCTCTAATAACTAATAATACTAAACATCTTTTCTTGTGTTTTGCCATTCATGTATCTTCTTTTGGGAAGTACAAGTTCAAATCTTTTGCCCACTTTAAATTTGGGGTAGTTACTACTGAGGTATTAAGGTTTTTAAAAAAATATTCTGGATAACTCTTTGCCAGATGTGTATTGCGAGTCTTTCATCTAGTCTGTGGCTTGCCTTTTTGTTGTTTTCAAACAGTATCAAATAGCAGACATTCTTAATTTTTATGAAGTTCAATTTACCATTATTTTCTTTTATGGTTTGTGCTATTTGTGTCCTATTGAAAAAAATCTATGCTTATTCTAAAGTTGAAGAGATCTATGTTTTCTCCTAGAAATTTTATAGTTTTAGCTTTTATATCTAAGTCTAGGGTGTATTTCAAGTTAATTTTTATGTATGGTATGAGACGAGAGTATAGGTTCACTTCTTTCAATAGGGATATCCTGTTACTCCAGTATCCTTTATTAAAAAGACTTTCTTTTCCTCATTGAATTTCCTTGACATCTTTATCAAAAAATGATTGGCTATATAGGTATGGATCAAATATTTGACTTCTCTGTTTTGTTCCATTGATCTACATGTCTACACTTATGCCACTACCACACCATTTGATCATACTATGTCTTGAAATTAAGATCATAGTATGTCTTGTACTAAGTACATCTTGAAATCGGGTAGGACAGCTTCCTGGTTGTTCGTTGGCCAATCTCTTGCTTCACTCTATAAATGCATGGGTTGATATTCAGCAAAGACTCAAGTAGATCCCTACTCAGATTTCTGAAACTGTTTTTCTGTGCACCACCCTCTTCCCTGGAAGTGTGCTCAGCTTCCTGCTGCCTCGGTCTCCTTCATGTTTATCCTGTCACAATGCTACTTGGGATTCCTTTACCTATACTGCATCCAAAATGTTTCTCTAGCCAAAAACTGGGGCCCTACAGAGTTCAATTCTGTTTCATTTTTCTTGGGGATCACAGTCCTAGGCTGCTTGTTCAATGTCTCAAAAAGTCATTTAAAAATTTTTGTCCAATTTTCTGGTTTGTTGTTGTTGTTATTGTTTATGGAAGGAGGGTAAATCCATATCCTCTTATTCCGTCACAGACAAAACTGTATTGACTATTCTTACCGTAAAACTGAAGGACATAAGATCTCTATGAGGAGCCATTTGAGAGTTTTATCGACATGTAGGTAGTAACTGAAAATGTTGAAGTAGATGAGTTCACGCAAAATGTAGAACATTAGAAGGAAAGAGAGCCAAGGCAGTGAATTGTGTCAGACTGTTAACAGCTAGGAGAGGCTTCAGGATTTGGGGTTATTTGTATTTCTTTAAGACAGGAGAGAAATTAAGCATGTGAATTCAAAGACTGCTCTCAAAGCTTCAAAAACTGAGATTTCATATAAAAATCTGAAATGTCTTTGCTTCTCTCAAAAAGTTAGGCCCATTACTGGGCCTTCATTTCTACAAAATGTAGTCCCTCAGATGGAACATGTACTCTCTAGTTTGTCCCCATCCCATCACTCCCACTTGGCCTGCTTCTTTCATTTACATCACCTATTTGTCCCATGAACATGTTTGGATTTGTGTCCTTCTGCCTCAGTAAAGGCTATCTACCAAGTAATTTTAAATTTACTAAGTAAATTTAAGGTCTGTATGGAATAATTAAAAATGTCCACAAGTATTTCAATTTTCCTCTTCCATGAATGTGGCTGAATTGCACTTCCCACCCACCTTGAATTTAGACATAGCCATGTGCAGTGAGCAGGATAAGGGCTTCCCAAAGATGTCCATGCCTTAATTCCTGGAATTTCTGAATGTATTATGATACATAGCAAAGGGGATTAAGGTTAAACATGGAATTAAGGTTGTTAATCAGATGGTCTTAAAATAATATCATCATGAATGATAACCTGGATGTGCCCAATGTAATTACAAGGGTCTTTAAATGTGGAAGGGGAGGCAGAGGAGGCACTGTCAGAGTGATGCAATATAAGACTTAACTGGTCATTGCTGGCTTTGAAGTTGGAACAAGACCATGAGCCAAAAAATGAAAGCAGCCTGTAGAAGCTAGAAGGGGAAAAAGCAAGAATAAATCAAAACCAAATTCTTCCCTAGAACCTCCAGAAGAGATGCAGGTCTACTGACACCTTGATTTTAGCTAATTGAGACCTATTTTGGACTTCTGACCTCTATTACTGTAGCAAAGTTGTGTTTTCTAAGCCATTAAATTTGTGGTAATGTGTTACAGCAGTAATAGGACACTAATACATCATGTAACTTATTTTAATAAAATGTGAGAGTAACATTTAATTGCCATCATGAGACACCACTGCACTCCCTTTGACTTACCATTGTAAATTGCAGAAGATATAGTGTCCATCCAATGAGCAGTGATCCAGCATGGACATGTAATACAAATGCAAAAACCAAAATACCTTTGTTTTTAAGCTGCTGAGATTTCAGGATTTTGTTAGTGTAGCATAACTTAAACTATCCTAACTGAAATGGCTGTCTAAGGAAAGTATCATACAATCACATTAATTCTCACCATATAAATGGGGAGTAGAGGTGGTTGTTTTAGCTTCTAGTAAACATTGCATCCTCATTAAAAAAAACAGTTGCATAAGAAATGAGGTGATGAGAAATGTCTTACTTCTTTAAAGTGGGAAAGAAAGTCCTCCAAAATCCTTAACGCATTTTACTTAACTTGGGGATAATAGCTGGGGATGGGCCCATCTTGGTTGAAAACTCTCATACCTCCCCCCTCCCACACACAATTTCATAGTGTATATTATGTGATTATCTCTTCATATGACAGTGATTTTGTAACATTCAATGGAAATGAAAAGAGGGTTTAGTGTTTATTCTAGAATGGTTGGTCAAAGTTTATTTTTTGCTATTGGAGATACAAATAAAAGTTTCAGTTTCACAATTAAAGGTAATTTCAAGTAAGTGTTTAGGGAGGTGTCAAATTTGACACAACTTCTATCAATTTTTTTTCATAAGGAAGCTATCAGATTTCAGGGCATTTCAACATTTTCTTGTGCAATGACTAACTTTAACCAGTTTTTCACCAATGTCCCTGTGTTATCTTTGTGTCAGATCAGTAAGAAATTTGTATTTTCCCCAGTGTTTTTGTATCAAGTCTTCTTCTTCAATTGTATTATCAGACAATCCAAAGCCTATTAGTTACTTGTATTATTTATTAATTCCTCTTATAATTTATTGCTTTTATATGAAAATGTTACAATTTGCAAATCAATGTGAAAATTTTTATTCATTTATATGCTCATTTTAAAAATAATTTTTGTTTCATAATCTATTAGTTTTTTTATTTGAATTTTCCCCTGGTTCCCTTTCTTTTCTTGAAAACAGCATTCTTGATATACAAATGACATACAATAAACTGCACATTTTTAAAGTATACAATTTGATAAATTTTTATATATGCATACACATGAGGCCATCACCAGTCAAAAGAATGAACACATTCTTCACCTCCAAAAGATTTCTTGTGTACCTTCATCAGAATTCGTTTTACAAAAATTTTTCTCCCAATCTTTTCATTACTTTAGTCATCTTTTGAAAACCTTAAGTTTTTAAATTATGTTGCCATTAAATTTATTTTTTTCTTCTTTTCGTGATTGTGATTTTTTGCATCTAAAAAATTTTGCCTAATATCCAGGTCACAAAGATTTTCTCATGTTTTTCTTCTAGAAGTTTTATAGTTGTAGGTTTTTCATTTAGGTCTATCATCCATTTTATTTTTTGTATGTGGTGTGAAGTATGGATTCAAGTTCATTTTTTCACACACTGGTGACTAATTGTCCCAGCACCATTTGTTAAAAGACTATCCTTTTTCCACTACACTACCTCAGTGCCTTTAAAACATTTTTTATATTTTACAGAAAAGTTGCAAAGATAGTACAAACAATTCCATCACCCAGTTTCCCCAATGTCATTCTCTTTGTTTTGATGAATGAACTGGAGTTATGTAAGATATTAACATTAGTAAATTACTATCAATTAAATTCTAGACTTTATTTAGATTTTGCTAGTTTTTCTAGTAATGATTTTTTTCTATTCCAGAAACCAAGCCAAGATACCACATTGCATTTGTTTTCATGACTTCTTATGTTCTCTTAGTATATGTGCTGCCAAAGTGAGTGTACTTTTCTTAGTTTACACATAAATCAAATAAAAATGCACTAGACCAAAGTCTTAAAACAGACAAGAAAGAACATTAAGTATTACCCTAAGTTCTAATAGTTGTGGCTATGAAGATTTTAAAGCAAAAGAGAATTTCTCTTCAGAGATCATAATGAACAGGTGCATTTTTAAATAACAGATATTTCATTGGAATCATTGAAATAGTTGCTGTTTTTAATCCATGATCATTTCAGAAAATATTAAAATAGGGAAAGCAAATTTTACATTTATCTAAAGCACTTTATTAAAAATTAATCAAAAAATGAAAAATATGTACAAAACTAGGTGGTAAATAAAACAAATTAGACAGCAATTATAGCCCATTATTAAAGATTTTATTTCAGATATAACTCTGATTACAATCGTTGATTATTGTATAATATAGTTATGACAGAAAACCCTATGAGTGATTTTTAACTTTCTTGTCAACTAAAAATATTTAACTGTGGCTTTATTCAATAAAGTAAAGCAAGTTCTGGATGATCTGAACCTACTGTTGAATGACATTTATGGTCAGTTGTATGACAAATATAGCTGTAATGAAAAGTGTGAACAAGGCATTCTTTAAAAACATAAGTACAGGACATGTGCTCTGTCTAGGTAATTCATTTAATTTTATTGGAGAAAATGTCACTTCCTCACTACAGGGATTTTTTGACTTGGATTCAACATTTTGCAACTATTATTTGTATTCTTTTCAGGTTCATCTCATAAATGAAGTATTGTAGAGACACATACCAACTTAGAAGATCTGCCTATTATAATAAAGCTCTTCACACTCTGCAACATGGTTCAAAAACACTGTAAGGACTCTAAAATATTATTTTTAGAGATTTGAAGAAAAGCCTGATTATAAAGAAGACACAAAGTGTTTTTTTTTAATTTATAAAGTTCAAATATGCCATTAAATTTCTAAAATAAACATAAGCTTACAGGAAAGCTGAAAGACTATTGTAATAAACGATTTTCCCTGAATCATTTGAGAATTGCTGAACTAATATCCATCACGTTAGGTGCATTCTTACAAACGTGGACATTCTCCTACCCAATCACAATCAAATCAGAATACATACCTTATTACCATCTAATTCTCAGACCTCATTTAAGTTTTGCTAATTATTCCAACAATGTCTTTTAGAGCAAAAGGATCCAGTTTACAATCACATATTGACTTTTTATGCTAAAACAGTCTTAACTTTTTTCACCTTGACAATTTCAAAATTATGGTAATTTAGTGGTAGAAATATCCATTAGTTTTGGTTTGTCTAATTTTTTTCCTCATGACTAGATTCAGGTTATGCATCTTTGGCAGTAATACAGCAGGTATTAGGCTGTGTTCTTCTCAACGTATCCTATCATGGTTTCCATTTGTCCTGTTACTGATAATATTAATCTATAATCACTTGATGAAGGTGGTGTCTATGAAGCATCTCCACTAAGTTAACATAAATTTTAATTAACATTAAAATTAATTTTTTGTGAGAAGATATTTAAACTATGCAAATACCCCATTCCTTATCAACATACCTCAATTTATTTGTTTACGTCTTTACAGACTCTGCGTTTTATTTTTACAATGTGTTAAAATCTTTTATCATCACTTTTTCTTGTAGTTTTAAAAATGCAAAAATACTAATATAAAATTTTACTTCAACCATTTTAAATGTAGAGTTTAGCAAATATATTTGCATTGCTCTGTAACAGATCTCTAATTTTTTCATATTGTAAAACTGAAAAACTGAACCTCTATATCCATGAAAAAATAACTCGTAATTTCTCTCTCCAAGCCCCTGTTAACTATCATTCTACTTTGTTTCCATGATTTTGACCAGAAATCTGGAATTTTTATTTTGAATGGGGACTACTCTAGATATCTCATATAAGTGAAATCATCCAGTACTTATGCTTTTGTGACTGGCTCATTTCACTCAGTGTAATATCCTCCAGGTTCTATAGCATGTGACAGGATTTCCTTCTTTCTTAAGACTGGATAGTATTGCATCGCATGTCTTTATCACACTTAATTTATTCACCTGTTAATGAACATTTGGACTGCTTTTACATCTTAGATATTGTGAATAATGCGGCAATGAACATGGGTGTGCAAGTATTTCTTTCAAATCTCGCCTTCAATTCTTTACGATATATACTCGAAGTGTGTTGCCAGATCATATGGCAATTCTAAGTTTTTTGAGAAAATTCCATGATTTCCATAGTGGCTGCAGCATTTTACATTCCCAACAGCAGTACACAAGGGTTCCAATTTCTCTACATTCTCACCAACATTTGTTTTTTAATTTAATTTTTTATAGTGGTCATTCTAATGGGTATGAGGTGATATTCCATTGTTGCTTTGATTTGCATTTTCTAATGATTACTGATGTTGAGCACCTTTTCAAGTGCTTGTTGGACATATGCATGCATATCTTCTTTGAAAAGATGTCTATTCAGGTCATTTGTCCATTCTCTCATCAGGTTAATTGCTTATTGTTGAGCTGTTAGTGTTCTTTATTTATTTTTGGATATTAACCCTTCAGTAGAAACATGATTTATAATTTTCTCCCATCCCATAGGTTGCCTTTTAACTGTTGACTATTTCCTTTAATGTGCAGAAGTTTATAAGTTCGATGTGGTCCCATTAATCTCATTTTTGTTGCCTGCACTTTTGGTGTCATATCCAAGAAACAACTGCCAAATCCACTATCATCAACTTTTCCCCTTTGTTTTCACCTAAGAGTTTTATAATTTTAGGTCTTATATTTAGGTCTTTCATCCATTTTGAGTTAAATTTTATATGTTGTGTAAGGTAAAGGTCCAACTTCATTCTTCTGCATGTGGCTATCCACTTTCCCCAAAACTTTGTTGGAGAAGGTCCTTTCTCCACTGTGGACCAGGGACCCTTACCGAAGGTCATTTCACCATATGCATGAAGATTTATTTCTGGGCTCTCTATTGTTTCACTAGCTCATGTGTCTGTACTATCTATCACTTTTTGTTGCCCAATGTCCCCGATTTGGCCAGGGGAACATACATTTTAGCTGACTTCTGAGTCATTTTGATGTTTCCATCATTCTTTTGAGAAATTTCTTGCTTTCTGGCACAAGAAATTTTGTTCTCTACATTTACTTTGCTTGTGATGGCCTCAAAATCAGCCATTTCTCTAAGGAGCACTGTTTCCTTTTAGTGGATATGACATTAGAAGTCGAGATCTAGATGCTATGTATCCTCATTGGCATTAAAGTGTTACTGTTCCTAGGCTCTCTCAGTGGACAGATAGGAAATATATTTATGCACATAAAACTCCAATCCCAAACCACAGGGTTTATTCTAATTTTCACCCGTTATGTATTTTTAACTCTATTCTCAGACAGTGAGAAACTTCTATTTTCCTTTGCCCTGTTTAATCAGTTCTCCCATATGTAACTAATGTCCCATCTCCTTTGCTACCCTCTTACACAGATATCTTTTCTCCCTGCTTGGGCTCTGCCACCTCACACCAGGCCTCCCTCACACCTGCTTATAGCCTGACTCCCTATGCCGAGTTACTCCCATGCATGCTCTCCTCATCCTTTCAGGCTGTGACAACCCACAACTTTCATCACCTTTCTCAGGCTCTGACTCCCTACAGTCACCTTGAATTGTAATATTCAACAAGCCTGTTACTCCATATGAACATTTTGAACTCTAAATTTCTCCCCATCCCCTGGAATGTGTGCATGCACACACGCGTGTGCATGCACACACACACAGAGGCTATCCCTTTCCTTTTCCCCACCCCCCTGAAACACACACACACACACACACACACACACACACACACACACACACACACACACACACGTTATTCCTTCCCTTCCCCGCCACCCAACGCATGCACGCACACACACAGATTATCCCTTCCAAGTAGACACATTGCTCATTCCATTGGGTTCTGATAGCTTATGTAAGGCTGCCCCCATGTGGGAAGCCTCATCATCTTGCTTGGTCTCTGACACCACACCCTGGGACCGCTACCTGCATGAATTCCCTCTTCACTATGCTCAGGTGAGGCCAGATCACCTTTTTTTATTCTCTGGAAGATTTTGGTGTTATTTCTTAAAAGTTTCAAAGAATTCACCTGTTGTCTTCTTTGTGGGAATTATAAAATTCAATTTCATTAATAGACAAAGAACTACTCACTTTTCTTCTCCTGTCAGTTTTGGTAAGCTGGTTTTTGCCCTAGAAATTTTTCCAGAGAATATAAATTTTCAAGAATATTAGCATATTGTTAAATGCTCTTATCTTTTAAATTATGCAAAACTTACATTCATTTCCCCTTTTTCATTCCAGACACTGGTTAGTTTTACCGTCTCCTCAATCTGTCTCTATCAGTCTCATTTGGATTTATATATTTTATTATCTTTTCCAAGTACCAGTTGTTGGATATGTTGATTCTCTGTTTACTATTTCACTAATTTCTGTATTTATCTCTATAATTGTCTTCCTTCTACTTTTTAAAAAAATTTTGCTGGGGGTTGTTTTATTTTGCTTTTTAGTTTAAATGCAGCTTATTTTTCGACTACCTACATGACATGTTTTTTTCTTAAAACAACGGCTCTACTCCAAATAAATCAGGGTCAAAATAAATGAAGAGCTCAAGACAACATCAGTCCCATTTGTCCTAGTCCTGGCATGTGGATGAAAAGCGGCGGCCAGTTATGATAATGACAGGTAATATATCTAAATTGCCAAACTTGTTTTTCCATTTCTAAACCATCCTTAAAGAAAATCAAAGATGGGGTCACACCATCCTTACAGTACTCCAGCAGAGCAACCATGCCGTCTGGATTCAGGTTTTCATCAACATAGGATTGGCAGATTTTTCAAATTAGCAAGGATGTGCTTGATTTGTTCTGCAACCCCTGTCCTAAAATGTTTCACTCTTTCTGGTCTTTGTTCTTCAAGCTTCCCTTTGATTGATTTAATGTAACCTTTGATGTACTTCTTGTAGGCTGCTTTTGTGAAGCTGGTTTCCTGCAAATGATGGTTCATGGCAATATCAACACCAGTGATTACTGTGCTTTCAGTACCTTGCCCTTTAGGACTTCAGCAGACACATTTCCACCATTGAAGGAGTCATCAATATTACTTTTATCCTACTGACATCTTTCACTTCACCTCCAGGCACAGCCCATCTGTGATCTCCCAGATCTTGTAGATGTCTGAGAATATCTCATCATGGCTGATCAGTTTCTGGCAGATGATCATGATGGTGGCTGGAAGGAAACAACTGCTGGGCTGGTGGAAAGTAAGTTTGTTTGTTGTTCTGGTAGGATACTGAGGTAGCTGCTTAGATTGGGGAATAGCAAACATTTTCTGTAAAGGATAGTAAATATTTTAGGCTTTGTAAGCTGTACAATATGTGTTATTACTAAGCTGTTCAAGCATAAAAAGCAGCTAGAGACATATACATAAGAATGAATGTGGTAAGCTGGTTTTTCCAATAAACCTTTATTTACAAAAGCAGGCAGAGAGCTGAATTTGGCCTATGGGCCATATTTTGCTGACCTCTGGTTTAGATCATTAGATCTCTTATAGACCTGTTTCCATGATCTGTTATTTCTATTGGATTTCATCCATGTCTTATCTTCTGGTAAACCAGGTTATTTTTGACTGAGTGCCAGAAGTGCTTTTGATGAACTGTAGATAATTTGAAGCTCCGGATGTTATTCTTCCTCCTGATAACTTACTTTTGCTTCTGCCAGGCAGGTAGACTAATGTCACTTGCAGTTCCTTTAATCCAAACAGGAGTTGAGATAATTTGAAGCTGGATGAGCCCTTTCCGGTCCCAAATTAAACCTTGAGGTGTATACTTTTTCCTTGCAGCCCTCAGCTCTTAATTTTTGTCCCTTCGGCCCCATGCATTTATTAAAAAGTGTTTAACTTTAGATCCCTTGATCTCTACTTTCAGAATTGGCAGAGAAGTGGTCTCAAATGCCAAACCCATGTATCCTTTCCTAGATTTTAACCACACAGTTTCTCATGCATTGCTTGCTTTCAAACAGATATATACTTTCTTCAGCTTTTTCAGTTGTTTTCAGTAACAGTAGGCCCAAGACATCTATTCTGCCATTGCTGGAAACAGAATTATGTTTGTCCTAACCATTCTGGATCAATATTCCTAGTACAGAGTGTACCTTTTCAATGTATATGCTGTTCGGTTAAGGAAATTATGTTGATTTTCTACTTAGAACTTCAATTATAAATGTTAGCCTTTTTGCCTGTCTTGCCCTTATTTCTGTAATTTTAGAATTTTTTTAAAGCAATAATTCTTCTGTTCAATAATTTCACCTTCTGTTATCTTGCCATCTATATTCTTGCATTGCTTCCTTTCACCATAGCAGTAGGGTGGTCTCCCCTTATCTGTGGTTTCACTTTTCAGGATTTCAGTTACCTGCAATCACCATGGTCTAAAAATATTAAATTTCCCCAACCATCAACATTGTCATGGCTCGATAATCCAGGATCATCTGAAGCAGATAATCCTCCTTCTGATGCATCGTTATAAGATCAATAGTAGTTTAATGTTACGTCACAATGCCTGCCATTCACCTCACTTCATCTCATCATGTAGGCATTTTATCATCTCACATCATCACAAGAAGGGTGAGTACGATGTATGATTTTGAGACCACATTCACATATTTTATTACAATATACTATTATAATCGCTCTATTTTAGTTATTGTTCATTTTACTATGCCTAATTTATAAATTAAACCTTATCATAGGTATGTATGTATAGAAAAAAACATAGTTATATAGGGTTTAGTATTATCTGAGGTTTCAGACATCCACTGGGGGTCTTAGAACATATCCCCAATGAAAAAGCGGGGGACCACTGTAATTGTTTGTTGATTTTGATTCATGGCAAACATTTGGCTGGCTGACTCCTTACATCTGCAGGGATTGGGGCAAGAACGCAAATGGTAGCCCCTGACCATATGTCTAAATTGAAAACTTCAAATCAAGCTTTAAAACTATTACATAAAATACATGCTACCCTTCTACCTTGACAAATATACCTTTCAAAACAACAAAAAATGTGTAAAACTATGGTTTTTATATTATTAAAATTTATTAAATATCAGAGAACTAAAGTTAATTATTACTGCACACTTCTAAGTGTTCTCTTGATGGACCAAAAATGTTGCACACATATTTCATAAGTTATATTACTTATTCCATGAATTTTGTTTGCATTTCAGCACAACCACTAATAATTTTGTTATACTACCTTCACATAATTTGCATGTCATTGACAGTAATGATGTACAGGATTACAAATTTAAACATAATTTTATTAAAAGTATACCAAATGTATACAAAAGCATATAAACTTTGGGATACTTTGAACACAAGAAAATCAATGCTTGGCACTTAATGGGAAATAACACTTTAGTTATGCAGGAATCTTGCATTTGTGCTGAAACGAAGAATTTGATTCTTTTGTTTCCTATAACTTGACACTTCAGTCCTCCCTCATCTATGAAGCAAAGTTAGTAGCAGTACAATCCACAAACCTGCCATGGTATTTTGACACAGGTGCCTTTTGTTTTGAAGATCCTGGGCAAAGGATTTGGAGCAGCATTTCCCTAGGGGCCTGAATGGGGCTGTTCACACAAAAGCAGAAGAGTTACTAACTGCACTGTGCTGACACTGAACATCAGTTCCAAAGTGACAGAGCTGCTTATTTGTCCAATAATAAATTTGTGTGCTTGTCATATGAGGGTCTCTCCAAAATGTGGGACCCAGAGGAAGGGCCCCTTTTGTCTGGGTCCAAAGATAGTCCTGGTATTTAGTTATAATTTTCATCTTCTCTATGAAATGTTTTTCTGGTTATTTTTTTCTGTCTGATGCCAAGCTTTACTGCTCTTCCTCATATCTTTTCCTTCAGTATCGTCATATCAATGCACTGCCAAATGCTTCACAACATACACCCTTGCTCTTTCTAAAAGTCGCTACCTATCCTTCTTCTCTCACTACTCCAACAGTCCTGACCATCTGCACCTGTTCTCTGCACCATGGAGCCCCCTGTGGAATGCTACCTTGTTTATATCCCTCTACCTTTCTTCCCCCAGAACTACAATGGTGGATTTTGTTAATGATTTCCTTGTATTACTTTTTTATTTTCTTCAATATAGAAATCTCTAACACAAACATTCAAAATTTTGCCTGATTTGAAACTTTATATAAATGGAATAAAACTGTGGACTGTAACTTTCTTCTTCCAATCAACATCATTTTAAGATTCATTTGTTACTGTGTGCAGCTATAATTCTATTTTCAAGCTATTTGGTACTTCATTGTACAAATACCCTACTATTTATCTACTCTAAGGTTGGTGGACACCTGAGCTATTTAATTTTGTGCTACTAGAAATAATATTGCCATAAAGATTCTTGTAAAAGCCTTTTTGGTGCAGAGATGAGTTTCCCTAGTGTGTGCGCTGTGTGTGTGTGTGTGTGTGTGTGTGTGTGTGTGTGAATATTACAAAGTAATGCTATTTTCCAAAGTGGTTGTACCAATTTAAACACCCTTCCAGAAGCATTTTATTTTTCATTTTTGTTAGTTTCCGATATGCAGTACAATGGCTAGACGTTTATATTATTTATAAAGTGACCATCCGATACCTCTGGCACCCATCTAGCACTACACACAGCCCTTACAATATTGACTATATTCCTCATGCTGTACTCTACATCCCTATGACTGTTTGGCATCTAATTTGTACTTCTCATCCCCTCCTCCTTCCACCCAGGCCCCCAATCCCTCTCCGCTCTACAATCACTTGTCTGTTCTCTGTATCTGAGTATGTTTTCGGATAGTTTCTTTTATTTCTTAGATTCCACATGTTAAGTGAAACCATATGGTATTTCTCTACTTTATTTCACCCAGCTTAATGTAATACCTTTTAGGTCCATCCATGTCATTCCAAATGGTTAAGATTTCACTTTTTATGGCTAATATTCCATTGTATATATGTCTCATAACTTCTTTATCCAATCATCTATTGATGGGCAGCTAGGCTGTTTCCATATCTTGGCTATGTTTCATTGCACCATAATTCTAGCCAATACTTAGAATATTTTCCCCCCCAATCTGAAGGTGTGAAATTATACCAATTTTAATATGCATTTCTTAGATTACTAATATCATTTTACATATTTGAAATTTTTCTGTGAAATATCAGTTTGTGTTTTCCATTTTGCTAATGGGTTTGTCATTTTCTTATAGATCCGTTGTTTATTACATATTCTTGGTATTAGTCTTTTGTTAGTTTTGTGTTTTAAGTATCTCCTCACAGTTTGGGGCTTTTCTTTTCACTGTCTTTGTGTTATCTTTTAATGAAAAGAAGTTCTTAATGTATTCACATTTTTCAGTTTTTCCCTTTTTGATTTGTATATTATCTTAAGAAATCCTCCTCTAATCAAAGGTCATAAAATTATTTCCTATATTTCCTTCTTAAAACAGTCTAGGTCTGTCTCTCCCATTAAGTCCACATTTAACCCACCTAAAATTGATACTTATGTATAGCATTAAAGATCTTATTTTTAATTTGTATAGTCCATAGCAATTTCCATTCTAGCATAAATCTAGTTTTCAAGTATCTGGCTTTTGGGCTATGTTATTTCAAGGTCTGCTTATCTATTCCTACATCAAATCTTTACTATCTTATTACAGGACTTGGTATCTGACAGGGTTAAGTAATACCCCATCTCCTTCTTGGTTATCATTTGCCTTTAACTTCCTATCAAGTTTAGAACCAGATTGTTAAGTGAAGTAACAAAAAGGAACAAATTTCTTGGGTTTTCAATTTGATTTGCACTGATGCTATATTAAATTGGGGCAAACTGTCATATTTACAATATTCACTCTTCCTATTCATAAACATGTATGTCCATTGATTTGGGTTTAATGTCTTACCATAAAGGTTTAAAACTCTCCAAAGAGGGCTTGCACATCTTTTACTAAATCATAGCTAATTTACAACTGGCTTCTATAGTAATTTTGTATTCAACTAGCTAACCTGTTAATTCTAATAATTTATCTGCAGTCTTTCATATCACCTCATATTATCTGTAAATAATGACCAATGATAAGTCCCACTGTCACACTCTCTAGGCTGGCTTTTCTGACTCCAAGGTGAATGGATTATTGCTTTGCTACTGAATCTAAATTTGTTTCCTCATATGTAAAATGAGGAACCCAAATAGGACTGTTTTAATGCTTATATGAAATAACATGTGAAAATGGCCAGCATGTATTAGTCGCTTTTCTTTCAGACAACAGTTTTCTTTGTGTGTTTAACTTATTTTGCACATTGCAGACTGAACATTCACTGGAAGAAATTATTTCCTGACTCCCAAAGGGCAGAAAGAATTTTCCTTGGCTTATATCCCCTTCCCGAATCTCATACTTGGTACTCGGTAGGCACTCATTAAATGTTTAAAAAGATAGGCTTTCACCTAGGGTTAAAAACAACGAAAAAATAGTATTAAATAGTCAAGTAAAATTAAGCCTACTCTCTTACATCAACCATGAGAATTCCATTTAGAATGACATTAAGATACTATACCCTTCAAAGAAATGTTAAATAAATTCTCTAATTAATGATCTACGTGTTTTAAGTACAACATATAGGCACCTAATACCTTTCCCTCAAATGATGTAATATATCCTTTGAGCAAATACTTTTAGTATATAGTGTGTGTGTGTGTGGGAGGGAAGACTTTATTAACTGATTTCACCAGAACAGTTAGGAAATTACTATTATGTTGTTCATTCTATTTGTACTACTGTGACTAAACAGAGACATTGGATCAGAAAAGTAGAAAAGAATCTTTCGGCTCTTCTTGAATGTTGGAGCTTGCTTTGAATCTTTCAGTTCTTTTATCTGTCCTTTATTGGGTGTATTACTTTGGACCTGAATGCAGACAATGAACTGTTTCCTCAATTTTAAAATGAAATTACTAAATCATGACAAACTTTTATTTCTTACATAAAGCTATCACTAGATGGCAGCACACTAACAATTTCATATATTTTAAATGAAATATTTTAAAACATTTAAAAATATTTAAGCCACCATAAAAATTACAAAATATTTAAAAATGTGATACGTTTTCACCTACAAAATTGCTATTTTTAAAAAGCACCTATTAAAAAGGATGTGGAGAAATGCCTTTTCAAATACAGCCTGGTGAAGATAAATCAGAAGGCAACTTCCAGTGTCAAAAACCAAAAATGCTGATACATATTGAATCAAACACTCCACGAAACTACCTTTTGAAGACAGAGATGTGCATTTAGATTTACTTATAAGTATACTCACTGCAGGATCCTTTAGTCAAAAATCTAGTGAAATTACCTGAATGCCCCATAACAGGAATTGATTAAAAACATGGTATAAGATGAAATATCAAGTAGCTATTAAAAGCAGTTTAAAAACACAATTTGTCCATCCTTAGTGTGCATAAATCACTTGGGGATCTTGTCCAAATGCAGATTGATTCCCGAGGTCTGGGATGGGGCTCCAGATTCGGTATCTGCGACAGGTTCTAAGCCCAGGTGATGCTGACACTGATAGTCTGCAGACCACTTACAGTAGTAAGCTTTTAGACCGTTTAATGACAGAAGAAAATGTCAATACTGTAAGAGTACTCAGGGGCCTCAACATAACCTACCTATACATCCTCTATACGACTGACTTATTCGCACAAAATACATGTCCAAACACTAATTATGAGCTATAATTATGCTTACTAAGAGTGATGACTGTTCCTAAACTATGTCAATAGTACTTTTTCCTGTGATTTCATGACTTAATCCAAGGCAATGAAATGTTAAGTGCAAACAGAACTGATTCAATAAAAACTAAGTTAATATTTTGGAAAGACTCAATGAACATGAACCACTTTAAAAATTTTAAATGACAATGACATAACACTTACACCCATTAGAAAAATAAGTGTTGGCCAGGATGTGGAGAAATTGAAATTCTCATGCATTGCTGGAGGAAATCTAAAATGGCCCAACTGCTCTGTGAGTTTTGAGGTTCAAAATTAAACATAAAATTGTCATATGACCCCAAAATTCCAATCCTAAAGATATAGACCCCAAAGAATCACAAGCAGGACTCAGATATTTTCTACCAACAATAGCAGCAGCATTATTCACCATGGCCAAAAGGTAGAAACCCAAATAAATGTTCAACAGATGGCTAAAAAAAATATGGCATAGCAATACAGTGAAATATTATTCAGCCATAAAAAGGAATGAAATCCTGATATATGCTCCAAGGACCAACTTTTAAAATATTAAATAAGCCGGTCCCATAGAACCACATTTTGTATAATTCTACTTATATGAGGTACCTAGACTAGGCAAATTCAGACACATAGTAGAGGTTGCCAGGGGTAGGAGGACAGGCAGGAATGGGGAGTTATTAATGGGTAGAATTTGTATGAAAAAGTTCTGGAAATGAACAGTGGTGATGGCTGCACATTGTAAATGTACTTAATGCCACTGAAAGACATTTAAAATGGTTAATATAGCAATTTTGCTACATATATTTTACATTTTGAAAGATGAATTATCTCCAACTGTATTACAAGCTTAAGCTAACAAGATAATGTAGTACACCTAAAAGGTTTAAAAGGTCCTTTTAAACCTGCATTCAAATATTTACGAAACATCTATGTACCACACACTTAGTCAGTCAGTGGGGACTTAAAAGAAAAAGAGATCCTTTATATCCTTATGGACAACGAACATATTATAATAAGTGCCTGGAAAAAGTAAAGAATAAAGCAGAGTAAGGGAGAGAACATGTTCCATTCTTCAAATGAAAATAAATCTAAGATGACACTGTCGTGAATATATGCAAAGCATTCCAGGCAGGGGAAATGGTGTATGCAAAGGCTAAGCCAGAAGCATGCCTGCCTTGTTTGAAAGATATGCAGACCAGGAGTGGATGAAATGTAGTGAGCATAGGGGAAGACACTGGGAGATCTGATCCGAGGGAGCCAAATGATGGAGGAAACTTTTAAGGATATGAAGCTTTGACCATAATAAAGGCATGACGACTGCTCTGTGCTAAGGATATAATCTAACTTAACTTAATGCAAGAGTAGGTGCTATATCCCATTTTATAAATGAGGAAAATGGGGCTCAGAAAATTGACGTAATTCGCCCTGGGTTAACACAGCTAGAAAGTGACGAGAGACAAATTTGATAGAGAAGGAGAGCCACTGCAGGATTTGAGACATGATAGAAACTCTTAACAGATGTGCTAAAAAGACTGTAGGAAGTTCAGAGCAGAAAGCAGGTCATATTAGGAATTACTGTAGCAATCCATGCAAAGGATGAAAGCAGTGGTAGTAGTGGTAGTAGTAAGTGGCCAGATTTTTTGTCTACCATCTTTTCTGATGGTAGACAAAAGATTTCCTGATGTATTTATTGAAAGTGGGGTGTGAGGAGTCAAGAACGATTTCAACATTTTAGGCCTACACTCAAATGGTGTTGATGTTAGTTGTTGGGGAAGACTGTGGACAGAGGTGGTGGGGGAATAGTTGAGAGTGAAGAGTTCAGCCTTGGCATGTTAATAAGTTTGAGATGCCTATTACATATTCAAGTAGAGATGTCAGGTAGGTAGTTAAGTTTCCAGTTTGAGGAAAAGGTTTGAAATGCAGGGAGACTAAGCCTCCTGGGAGCACCCCAAAATTAAAAAGTTAGGAGACTAAGCATGTATGGAATACAATTTTAAATTAAAATCCTTGTTTATGGCTTCTTTATTTTATCTGCCTATTTATGCTGATCAATTGATCAACTTTTGATAAGAGGGCGAAGGCATTTTCTATCAATGTTTGTGTAAGCAGGGGTTAAGAATCGGTAGCAAGTAACTTTAGGCAGATTACTGCCCAAGTATTCTCAACAGGGATGAGAGCTGTGCCATTCATCTTCATCCTTCCTTTAGTGTCCATGCATAAACGCAGATCATTTAGAAGGCCAAGAACAACAGACGGATTGCTACGTAAATTTATTGGTAGGTGGTCTCCCAGTGCACACAGGCATACAAAGCATGTTTACCAGTAAGGCGAAATATAAAAGAACTTAAGTTTACATATTCAGGGTAGAATGGTTGCCAGCAACCCTGGAATAATTTGAATTGTATAAAAATGACAACAAACAAGTGTATATAATATATAATATACTATTAACTGTAAAAAATCAACCACCAGTAAATAACTATTAGCTCGTCTTCACATTCTGCAAATCCCTTTCTAACAAACTGAGCATGCTCTTAGGATGTTAGATGCTTTGGAAGATTCTTGCATTTTATGTTTTCATTTAAGGTGAACATCCTACCCCCACCTCTTGGAAAAAGCTGAAGATAAGAGGCTAATAATATAAAATGCTTAAAGAGTTTTGGGGAAAGAACCTAAGTGGTGTAATAGTAGTACTCAAGTTTCTACACTATACCGGGGTGGAGCCCATTCCTCAGTCAGTGACAATATTTTCCACAATTTTAACACTTTCACAAATGTTACACTCATTCTACCTACCTTATACCTAATACAAAAGCTATAGTAATTATGTAAGTAAACCCGTGTAAGCATCTATATTTTAAAAACCAAATTAACAAGATACCACTCAGTTGCAATGGCCTGTCTTATACATAAGTACTTAGCACAGTATGTTGTACACAGCAGGTATGCTTTTTGGTGGAAATGAACATTTTTAAGTAATACATTCCCTAAATGCTTATAGTGCAGGTATTGATAAAGCTGTTAAAGTTAGCACTATGGCATTGGGGTTACATGAGCCAGTAACTGAAAAATGCTAATTTGGAATCATAAACCCATTCTAACTTCAACTCACCATTCTGCTAGTCATAACCCCTCAGAGACCCACCCACTGGCTCACTTGTAAAACACCACTATCATACAGGCTGATTTAAGAAGCTCTAAGCTTCTTACAATAGCAATTTTTTAAAATGCTAGTGGCAAACCACCCCCCCACCCCACCACCACCAAATGACGGTATGGGTGATCCTGTTTTGCAGCTGGGTAGACAACCATTGAATTGAAAAATGATGAATTATTGCCTTCCCCCTCCCATAGCTTGATGCAGCTACTTACACGTTCTTCTCAATGACTGATGGTTATTAAGTTGACTGCCACCACAAAAATGGAGACTACTCTTAACAAGACTAACCAAATCCCAACGATGCTTCTACAATTCTACAGATCAAAACCAGTTCATTCTCCCAATATTTGTACAATGCCACAAATAGTAAATGAAATATTAGAACGTCTTAAAATTTCTACCTACCTACAGCCCACACATCTCCATATATTTATGTGACAATAACTTCCCCTCTTGAGAAACGGGTGTTCCTCTTTCACTCCAAAGGTACCTCCTCTTATACTACTGATCTCAATGAGTATCATGTTTTTCTCAAAGAACCTTAAAGTTATACCAGACTCCTCACTTTCCCCCTTCTCCCATTCCATTCTCCCCATATTTAGATGGTTTCTTCTCTACTAAGTTTTGTCTTTAACTCTGATGTCTTCTAATCTCCAAAACCATATAGCTATCTGACTACTTGCTATTTCTTGGATATCAAAGGCCCTAAATTCATACTGTATCCATATCTTTTCCAAAGTTTCCCGGTGAGTCAATGGCATACCATCACACTATCTCCAGTCATCCTCCTCACCTTGTTATAGCCAAGCTTCTATGTACTATCAGTTGTCTCCTGTCTTTCACCAAATCTTTTCTCTACCTCTTTTATTTCCACTAAGTCCTGTAGTTGAACACTTTTAGTAGTTTCACTGCTTTAACCTCATTTATTCTTTTCCTGATTTAATCTGTGGCCAAGATTTCTGAAATGCTAATCTAATTGTGACACTTCAATGATTCCACACCATTCTTGTGACGAACTTTAATGTGATTTACAAGGCCTCCAGAGTCTTGTCCCTTGCCTATTTCTTGAGCCCCATACACAGGCAATGTTCTTCACTCCTTTCATCAATCAAACAGGCATACTTCCAATTCCTAATAATATGTTCCATTCCTGCCAAAAGGCCTTTTGTGCACACCCCTTTGTTTAGAAAGTGCTTCCTTTCCCTCTTCACCAAGTTAAATCGTCCTACTTCAGATCTCAGAGATAACTGTATTTTCTCCTATATGCTGAATATAGATTTTTAAGAGGTAAATAATATATAAAAGCCCCCTCCCCTTCACTAAATCAAGCTTAGACTGACTTCTATGGAGTTCTATATGGCATCTGATTTGAAATGCGTTCCTAATAATCTTTTCTTTCGAATACTCTAGCAAGAGTCTCAATTAACTCAAATGCAAGTAAGGATCAATGAATGCAATTTTCTTTAAAATACAAATCTGGGCCTGAGTTAATACCTGGCACAAAAATCCTTACTGAAATCACAATTTATTAGTTTTAAAAGTACTCTATATCTATAATGCTTATAAGCTAGCTGGTAAAATATTTTTGCTGTGATCTAGAGACATTTTTACTTTTTGAAGTCTAGTAAAGCTGATAATACCTTAAAACTAGAAAAATATTTTCTGAATCTTAGATTCAATAATAAAACAGCATAGATATCTTTTAGGCTTAGCCAGATATCACCTGTTTTAAAGAACATCAAAACGCCGATATAGAAAATAACCACTATCTAGGAGGTTGACTTAGAGACAAAATACAGACAATAGTCCAATTTTTGTCATATTGCATACTGCCAATAGATATAAATTATTCAAACCATACACACTGGTTACAAATTATAAATCAAACAAAAAGGACAAAATGCAAAGTATTATAAAAACTGTGTTTTATTTTCAATACAAGATAAATACCATGCTTGTTACTAGTGCAGTTTAAGGCCAACAATGACCATATAGCAAACTGCTGAACAATCACCTAAATGCTAAAGAAAAAAAAGACAGAAAGTAAACATTAAACATAAAATTGCCATTACAAACATTTTAATAAAATGGAATGAGCTTTCTAATAGAAGCTAATATGGAAGTCTAGTTCTCATGGACACCAAAAAGATGTCAT
Organism: Macroglossus sobrinus; assembly: GCA_004027375.1. Lineage (NCBI taxonomy): Eukaryota > Metazoa > Chordata > Mammalia > Chiroptera > Pteropodidae > Macroglossus > Macroglossus sobrinus. The sequence goes on along the minus strand of PVKZ01004658.1, from coordinate 43,479 downwards.
TTTGATCAAATATCACCTTACCTTTTGCACAGAAATCTTATTGTGAAGTCACCATAGAGTCAATAGCTAAAATTTTAAGACTTTCTTTGGCCTTCTGATATTAAATTATTTACAAACCGTGATTCAGTAATTCAGTGGATACTGGTAATATGATACAATTTTTTTGTTAAGGGCTTTCCATTAAAAATTGTAAAGCAACTTTGTAAGGCTGTACAAGTCTGTAAACTACTTTGCTAATATACCATGGGATGAAGAGGAAGAATGAGTAACAAGAATAGACCTTTTTTTAAGGCTAAAATCATCAATGTTATAGATGCATTCCTTGGAATACACTATGATTTACTCCAAAGGATCCTTTCCCATTAAATATCACCTGAGCACTACAATTTTTAAAGTAAAAAAAAATGAACATGAACTCACCAATGTATTTAAAAACACTTACAGTATGCTTTGAAGTGTTATGTAGTAACAATGCAACAAGAAAGAAAAATCTTAAAAATTAAATGTTTTTACTGAATGCAGGGTCTGTTCAATTATGCAGTTAATGTAAAACATTTACACCCATGGAGTTGTTTTTGGATACTCCCACATGAAAAACTCTCTGAAGTATTTACTATCTACAGATACCATTTCAAAATTTGTGTGACTTCAATTAAATTTTATCTAATATTTTAAAAGACTCCCATTACAATAATATAGCAGGAAGCCCTTAAAATATTAAAATCTGTCTATCACTAACCAAGTGTTTATACGTCCCGTACAAAAACCATAGTAGCTGCCCACTCAGGGAATGCCAACCTGAAATTTTAAAGAAACATTGGTTAAAACAAACCTAAATCCATCTGAACAGAATACAACTGCCTGAATATTTTGAATATTCATAAAAATTGGTCTTGCTTCTTTCTAATGCCAAGAAAGAAGACTGTAAGAACTTTCTCCCAGAAGCCTAGACATTTTAACACATTTTCTATTTCAACTTGCAATGAAACTTTAACCCTAAATCTTTTGATTTCTCTAAATCAAAATCTCACATTACAAACACAAGGAATGCTATATGTAAGGCCACATCTTAATAAATTTATAATTTTTGGTTGAATACTTATTAAAAAATTAGTCTAAGGCTTCTAAGAGTCAAGTTGCTAAAAAAAAAAAATACACCAGTGTTAAAACTTAAGATTAATGTAAAAAAAAAAAAAGACAAACACTTTAAGAACAGAATAGAATGCTCTGCTACAAAAATCCCACTCAATATATTTTAGCACAAAAATGTCTAATATGTACAATGATAAGCGTGCATTTAAGTACATACAACTGCAGGAAACATTTACAAGCGGCTATGGGATGCAAATGAACTTAATGAATTAAAATTTAAAAGGCAGTTATCTGTAAAACAGCAAGAATCTCAATACTGTGTTCCCAGTAAAGAATCAGAACATAAACTTTCTCTTAAAATAACAAGCTGAAGCTTAAAACACAAAATTGGAGCCATCTTATAAGATACAGAAAATGCAATGATCATTCAGGTAATGAAAACCAAAATGTAGAGAGCACTCCAACAGAAAGTCTTGTAGTAGCATCTCATTGTATAAAACAGTATGTATTTAGGTTATTGGCACATTTAAATACATAAGGGAAAGAAAAAGTCTTTACCCTTCCAACAGTTTTCCCCCTCCACTATAAAATGTTATACATTTGACCTTTAAAAACTAGTAAAAAACAAAGCAATATTCTCCACAGGAGAATTAAATGAAAATTAATACCTTAAGCTACAATCCATAAGTTACTTGTGAACTCCAAACTGTAGTTAACTGCTTAAGAATATTCTAGGTAAAGGGGACATTAAGTGGACTAAATTTTGATCAATAACCCACTGCAACTTACTCCAAATCTTGTTTACGAAAACTAACAAAATAAACACTTCCAAATTTACATCAGAATGTCTTTTCCACAGCAGATGTCCTTTAACTATAAGCAGCACATTTGATTCAAAGTGTTGCCTCAGAAGCAATAGCATTCAGGTGCTGTACCATTCATTCATAATTTTACTGGCTGAAAGAAATGAGACTGCACTAACAAATAGCACTAAGAAATGCTATGATTTAAAACTAAACTTGTTTGTTTTCATATCCACTATTTAAAAAATGAAAAGGTCTCTGGGACACACTTTCTCTCTCTCTCTCTTTTTTGGTGTCTACGTAAAGATTTATCTCTTTGGATTGTTTTTACACATTAAAAAAAAAAGGTTATTTTTCAAATTATACCAGCCCATAGACAACAGAAGGATATAAAGAATAAACAAAGAATTGCAATGTTCACCTTTACAGCTATACATTCATGTGTTATCAGGTAAAGAAAGACTTTGCAAAAATTAATTCGTCAAACCACAAAGTTATTTCCTTCTGACAACACTTAAAAATAATGGATTAGCAGCAAGCAATTCTAGTACACTCACACTGTCTGAAACAAGTTACGTAATGAGATCAGCTATGTAGAGAGAACCGTGATATAGAATGATCAATTAAGAGTTCCACTGATAAAAAATAAAAAAGTAAATGAAGGATTTAATTAGTACAAAAATTCCAGTTTCATTTCAAGTTCAAACGCAGTCAGGTTTTTATGATTCCATTGTAAAAATTATTCAGAGAAAATTTTATTCTCAGAGACATTTACTTACCTTTTAAGCTTACTATTAACTAATTTCCCTTGTAATATTTTTCTGTCCACACTTCTTTGCATTAGGGCTTTGTCATTAAAATATAAAAAAGCTAGAAAATGACAAAAACTAACAACACCTATACACAAAACAAGAAAATTGTCTTGATACAACTCTCAAATAATGTTAAAAAGGCAACTGCATTTTCAACAAGATAAAACACTTAACAAATTTCTGAGAGCAAACAGTTCTTATAAACACCGATGATTCCATGCATAAATACTCTACAGATTCACAAAATGTTTTAAAATAAAACTGGCAATAGGAATGATCTGAAACAGCTAATTTTGTAAGAACTAGTGTCATAGTGCACAAGATGAAAGTTAAAAACTGCAGCGCAAATCTCTGGACAGCTTCTATTGTTGCACATATCTAGGGTACCTAAAAATACTTTAAGCATTGTCCTAATACTTGGCTACACTTTTTAAAAACCAATGTGCATTACCAGATCTGTCAAAGATAATCAGATCTTAAAAACATCAAAAGCAAATTATAACCTGTTTAAGAATTTTAACTAAAATTTCTGAGGTTGTGCTTGAGAATGACTTTCCCATAAAAATGTCTAAGGTGACACACTGCCTGTGCTAATTCGCAATTAAGAACATATGCTAGCCAGGTGCTTAAACTGTAGGACTATAATTCAAGGCAGGTTTGAAAATAATCTTTGATTAACTAACTCTAGCATGAAATCAATATAGGTTGCATGAATATACATAAAATTCCTTAAACTGTGGAGACAGAGTACACCTATAACCTCTATAACCTCCCATTATACACACAGGAGAATACAACCCAATGTTAATAATCATTACACCCTTCGAAATCTATAGTAACCGAAAAATAAACTAAGGCTCTCTTAAATTTGTCCACTGCATGACTATTTACACTGCCTATGGCTTCAAAAAGTAACCATAAGCATCAATATAAAACCGCAAATAACTGCTGCATCAAATTAGAATTGTCAAAATATTTCTTCAATGCCAGCAGTTTACAATTAGCCATTTCAGCACATCTGTGTTGTAATTAAGCTGCATTACTGTAGCAATTAACGTATGGGTCTTTACTAAAATGTTAAAAACACAAAAATGTTCTGACCCCTAATACACTGACTGGATTGCTGTCCGTGAAATTTCTGTTTTTACAAGTTTACATACCATTCAGCAAAATCACAAGCTAACTAGGTAAAAACAGCTAGAAAAGCAGAATATAGAAATATTAATATCCATGTAATCACCTATTCTAATATCAAAATCAAGGGCAAGAGACACTTAATTGGTATGTTTAATTCACTGAACGCAAGATTAGACTGATGCATATCCAAAAACGCTATTGCAATGTTTTAAAGGACAGTATAAATGTCATAGTAACATTATCTTTAGATATTGCTGAACACAAGACTTTCCCTGAGGTGTAAACATCAAATAACTTGAACAGCTTTACACATCAGCCCCATTAAACAGTTTATTACAACACTACATCTATTGTAATCAAAGTGGTGCTGTTTACAGACATTATCATATGAACATTTTTAACAAGAACAAACTACTATAAAAACAAGCATTTACTTGACATTTTTCCAATTGCTTGCACATTATAATAGCCAAAATGTATATAACCAGTAATAAAGTTGCAAAAGCTATAACTTTTTAAATCACACAGGTTTCCTTCAAATAAAACATGTAAGCAACATAAAAAATAAAAGTAGAGCTACTGGTTACCATTTATGCAGATTTGCTTTATTCAGATCTATTCCTGTTCATTTTATCCATGAATCCTTACAGGTTCAGTTCAATCACAAGAAGCAAACTGCTGGACAAGCGTCATGTTTCCCTCATGAAGACTGTTTTGTCTTGGAAGGTGTTCCTCTTCCTTCAGCTGTAATGTGTCAAAATTTGTGATGTAGATTTTGCTATTCCCCATAATACACAGAAAAAACGCTGGCTTAACTATACATACACAAGTCGTGCATCTACGTCACTGTTATGTATTCTAACACAAAGTAAAAATTAACTGAAACAGTAGCTGCCTTTGTGGTGGACAAATGTTCCCAATTTATGTGGTGATTAAAACTGAGACATTCAGATTTCATTCTTAAATATTACTGCCTTATAAATTTAATGACTGAAACAAATAAAAATACAGCAACTACTGTTTCTGTAATGATGGAAACATTTATAAGTCATTTTCTAAAGTATTCATACTACAAAAATAAATGGAAAAATGCTCAAATGACTTTAATGTAAATATTTTTCATTCAACCACATATCAATTCTATAGAACGCATTAACAATTAAATGCGAACTAAATAGAAAATGCAATTATTTTACAAATTAGTTGTATTTATTTGACATCATACAGGAACTTCTGCAAATGTTATAAATCGAATGGAGCTCCATGTTACAAAATTTGTAAATAAATTTATAAATATATAGCTCAGAATGCACATTTAAATATGACATCCACGTACAAATCTTTAGACATAATACAAATTTAAAACATTTACTTTACTTTTGCTCTATTCCACCTATATTTAAAAATCTAATTTAGTATATAAACTAACCAAAAACAAGCTAAATAGGAATCCACAATGATAAATTTCATTGAAAACTCACATAAAGAAAAAGAAAGCAATAAATTTGGCAAACTAAAATTTCAAGGATACATAAATATGCAAACTTCAGGTAGTCACAAAAGAAACATTCAAGTAACCTGGAGATAAGTGATAACTGAAACACCAGATATTTAAAATATATATTCCAAGAGCATTTCAATATTAAGATGATGTAAAAGGCAAAAGAGCACAATATTTAGTGCATTTGCCATAAAGTAATTGAAAAGTATTTTTGCTCTGCAATTAAAAATATCCTGTCAAAACTATAAATTTTATCTTTTATGTCTTTTCTTCCCCACTATACTGTAAGAATCTTAAGAGCGTCAGTACACATAGGCATTCACATTGCCTAGCAGTAAAAACAATAACTGCAAAAGAAAAAAGCAATGTTATAACTAATCCTGGACTTCCTCTTTTAAATAGTTTCTATTCGCCCATAATTTTCAGAGATACTTAAGCCATTTCTAATGTTACCAGTTATTATATCTTTATATCTTACTGTTGATGAACCTTTTTGGTGGGATGATATCATGAAAAGAAATCTAGAAAGGCAGCTTTTATATGTCTTATTTTTATTATTTGCAAAACACTGTTAAAAACTAGAATTACAGTTATTAAAAAGAGACAAGGAGTATATTCTGGTCTAAACTGGATTACTGGGAAATTGATAAATCTTCTTGCAAAAGGATGCTATCTCCCTAATTTTTTTTTGTTATGCTGGGAGGGACTGAGTCAGCAAGATGAAGTCACAGTGAACAAAACAAAAATATCCAACCCTTCCAAAAATCATATGATGTACACTATAACTTTTTTATTCATTACTCCAATGGAGAATTTTACTACTTTTAATGTAGAAATTCCTGTTCATGAAATTGCAACACACATCTTTATTCAGGACAAATGCACTCATCTTTTGCTTGATTATATTTAGTTAGATCTTTACTATTAATAAGTCTCTCATTTTTACCATACAGCCATAAAATCTGGGGGACAGTCTGACAGTTCTTATTTCTATTTCTAAACATTTTACATTTATCCATTTGGAAATACAAATTTTACAGTCTCAAACGGAAGCAAATTTGAAGGCAACACAACTCATTTCCAATAATCCAATTCCATATGAAAGTCTCAAATTTCTAAGTAGACAGCTACATAAACAAGGATATCAAAAAGAAGCTTAAAAGTGACAAATACATTCATGCTCTTGTTTTCAGAATACCATTTGGTCAAATCTTTTCACACAATTACCTGCTTTAGCTATCAGTTATAAAAGGAAGATCTGTTAACAGTTTAAAAAAAACTAAGACAAATGAAATCTGCAGCTCTTTAATGAAGTATGTAAAGTGAGCAATAAATAAAATTTCAATACAGAGAAGCACCTGTATTTTGAGATAATGTAATGAGTGTTTTCTATCAGAAACCTATCTAAGCAAATTTGTTAGCATCAGTATTTCTAACCTCATGACAAATTTATTCAACTAAAAGATTCAAATGTATACTCAATATGTATTTTTATAGGTTTTCACATTATATAATAAATTTAAATGATCCTAATATAATTTTAGAGATGCGCTTTTAGTAACTCAGTGAAATAAAATTAACTTTTATGTGAAATTTCTCCTTAATAATGAAAGGAACAAAATAGGGGTGAGTAAAAAAAAATACATAGTAGCTAAATATATGTTAAATCTTTCTAAAATCAAAGTTCCTTCTTTACACTGACTAGAATATATTACAAAATTATGTTCATTGCAGACGTTTACAAAAAAATTCCCTTACTACCAAAACATTTAGTACTTTCATCTTTCTACCTTTGGAGATAGTACTTACCTCATTTTAACTAAAGCCTTTTATTACACTATGAAACACATACATGATTGTTGCTCTATGCAGTTCACTAAATAGTAGAAATAAACTTCACCACAAATTAAACTCAGCTTTGCCCCCAAATTTTCACAAAAATCAACATTTCAAAATAAGCTGTTTAGAAGTGACTTAGAATTCACTGTGAGAGTTAAAACATGCCACCACAGAAGGCAAATCAGTAAATTTGGAGAGCATATGTGGCAACCTTAGCCCTTTTTTGTTATTAGATTTGGTTTAAACAATGCTAACTAAATATTAATTCAAAACATAATTTATTCAAAACCATCTAATTTACAAGCTAAAACAATGGTAATAAATTTCACACTGAGATGAAGGTGAGCGAGCAAGGTGACTCACACTGGCACGGAATTTTTTTTCAGCAGGGAACATTAATCAATTGTAAACAAAACCATATTCTTAAACCACAGTGAGCAAAAACACTATACATTCATTCAAGGGATCACTTCCTTTAATTAAGATAGTTGTTTAGTCACACAGGTTTTGCAAGTAATACTAAAAGCAAAGAAAATTAGAATAAAAATGTGAGAGCTAACATATCCAAATACAGAAGTTAGGATATATGGAAAAACACAAAGAAAATACAGGACTGGACAATATTAGGCAGATCTCATATGACCTTAGAGTTGCAGAAATAATTTTCAAATCTCATTTTCACCAGTATCATTTATCAGATAACTAAGAGAATTTTCACATGTCTTAAAGTAACACTAACTCTAGGAGATAACACATCTTAAACATGTAAGAAAAAAATCTGTTTTGTGGCTTTGTTTTTCCCAAATTAACAAAAAGCTATAAACTGAGTAAGAAATGCAAAGCACCCTAATTCTTGTGCAATAACAACATCTAAAATCATGATATTTATGGTAGAGGTAATCATACAACAAGAAGTGTAGCTATTTAATCCACATACATATGCTTAAAAATTTTTATCAAAAAAATGGATGATTTCAGATTATGTAGAACTTCTTATCAAGGAAAGGAAGAGCAGGAATAAGAAGTATTTAAAAAATAATTTAGTTTTATTACTCTATAGTACACAAAGAAAAACAATTGTTAACAGAAATTTGCTGAGTAGGGATGTTCCAAACTGTGGAGCGCAACCTAAAATAAAATCACTCATGGAATAAAATTATTTCTGTAACAAGTGTACAATCTTAAAAGACTGAACTACTTTTGTTTTGCTCAGAGTGGTCTGAGAATAGAGGTAGAAATTACAGAATATGAAGCACAATGTATATACATACCAAAATTTTACAATACTGATATTCCCATTAAAATGTTATCTATTTGAACTTAGATACTGAATGCCTTTAGAAAAATACATTTTTTAAATGAGAGAATGCAATTAACATTACCAACAGTTCAAACACAAAAAAAATAAGATGGGACAGACATTAACAGCTTGCCAACATCATTAAGTTTCCAGGTAAATTAAGAACTTCCCCTTTTAGCCATTCATCATCACTTTAATAAATTAATTACATTATTGTTTTATTTGTATACAGACTGACATTCACTTTAGCTTCCAAGTTACTCTATTCCATTTAGTCAATTTAAGATTTACATGAAAGCTCAAAAGGACTCATATTTAAAAAGGTCAACAGACCTTAGGGTGATTTAATGTGCTATAGTTGTTTGCTTTAAAAAGTTTTTCACTCGACTATATTTAATCCCAGTCCCCATCTCTTTATTCATGTCTACATCTGCAAGTTTGGTATAGCAAAAATATAACATTCCAGGATAACACAATATTTTGCACTGGAAATGCTTATGTAAAATTTTTGCTTGGATGAAGGCACATAACAATATTACAACTCAATTCTGATTAATGTACAAACAAAACATGGAAATTTGGGCATGGTACACATCAGTGATTAAGAAAAAATGTGAACAATAGTTTGCAACTTAGGGATTCGTAGTTAATGTCTAAATGTAATGAAACTCACGCCATGATATAGTTAGTTGCACCCATTACTGAAATGTTAGTTAATTCGAAATACTTAAAATTAACAATGAAATTTTCAGGGAGTTTATTTTGCTGACTATTCTAGTTTAAATAGAACCAGTAAGAAATCTAATCATCTTTGGGTATAAACTGGTTCAGAAGACCCATGGTGGACACACCCAATCTGAGAAATGACTGAAAATGTACACAAATTTCATTACACATCTTCAGTAACTAGAAGCTTGCTGATAACTGGACAAAGTCTAAATACAAATATAATTGTAGGACCTGTACTTTACTATGTAAGTGAAATGGCTGATATAAGCATTTCGAGGAATTAGTTGGCCACAATTTACCCTAAGCAACTGATAGACACTGGGAACTTTTCATAAGATGAGATCAGATCTATTCAACCAGGGGGTGGGAGGTGCAGGAGCTATGTCTTTAAATTTTAATAATTAAGGTACAACATTCAATTATTAAATTCTTACTCATTCAAAAAATTTATCAATTTCAATGAGCTTAATTTTAAAAGTGAAATATTCTGCATAATATAAAGAAATGTTTTGAGAATTATTTCTATTAAGTTCTATAATACAACAAATAGAGGGCTTTTTAAGTTAAATTTTGATAAATATTCAAGATGCCTATTAAAAATGCAAGGAAAAGTATTAAAACTGACCTCTGTACTTCAAAAAGCCCTTGAAACTATAAATAATGTAATGACTTATTTGTATACCATAAAAATAAGACTTACATGCTATTTTCTAAATTGTATTATCCAAAAAGGATCTCATTTGCTAAAATATCTTAGTTTAAGAAACTGCTACTCTATCACAGGATTATATACTTGATGAAGTCTTTGATTCTGCCTATAACAATTTAAATACTAACAATTACCATGACTTTATTTTCATTGTTTCCCATTTATATGGAAAACAATTGTGTAAAGAGTAGTTACCTATAAGGGGTTTGTTTTGGCCTAATTTATTTGAATATGCCACAAACATATAAAGAAAAAATATTTGCTTACAGAATAACCTGTGTCACATGCACAAGCCTTATAGCACCCTCCCCCTACTTTCCATGTGAATAAATGCTGTTCACAAATATAAAAATAAAATTACACGTGAAAATGAAATATAAACAGACAACTCTTCTCACTTTGTGAAAAATGTACACAAGAAATAGTTTTAAAGTACAGAAAAAAAGACAATGATTATGGTTTATGAATGAAACATCAAAGAAAAATTATTTCAAGGTTATTATAACCTGGGATGTATGATTTGATACAATTTAAAATTCTTAGATATGGAGTACCCTTAAACTCATTTTAACTGAATGTTTCATATCTTCTTTGCAAATTAAATAATATTGTTTCTTTTCTTTTAAAAAAAGACTATACACCAAGAGAAGTGTCCTTCCTAAAAAAATATTTTTAAGTAGAAAAGCTTTCAATGCTGAGAAACCATTGTACTGTATTACAAATTATTATAGTGTTAAATTTCCTTTAAGTTTTAGGAAATGAAATTAGCTCAAGGAGAGAAATTTTAAATTTACTTTTAAAAGTGCAAGCACATCACATATATATGAATTAACTCGTATTTTATATTTTAAATCACATGCAAACTGTGATTAAAAGAATTCCAATTTTTAGATTTTAGAAGTAGACAATGAGTCCTCTTGATTATTTTCTTGCTTTCTTAAGACCCATAATAAATGAAACCTAAGTTATAACTCAGCAATACAATATCCAAGGATAAGAGGTCAATTTTTTTTACCTGTCATTACTTACCTGTCATTTGTCTCTGATGTTTCAAGAAGATTAAATTCAGAACCAGTAGTTGGACCATTTAAAATGTAGGTATATACTGTATAAACAATAGCCTTGGAGTTATAATTCCTGTTAATAATGCATATACTAACACAACAAGAACAAGGAATACCCACCTTTTAACGATGACGATACTCGCGCTCTCTGTCACGCTCCCGGTCCCGGTCTCGGTCCCGGTCCCGGTGTCTCTCTCGTTCTCTGCTTCTCTCTCTATAATAATCATCATGACGATCTCTACTACGGGATTTATGACGCCGACTTTTTTCTCGTGATCTACTATGGTCCCTCTCTCTTGACCTTTCACGTCTTCTAAAAGAAATTACTGGATTAATGCTCTCCATAATTGGACAGCTTAAAAAGATTTTTGATACTTTGGTGTTTACAAATACCTAAGGCAAAAAATTCTTTATAAATCTAGTTTAGAATTACAATATCCTGAACTGTCAATACAATTTAGCAACTCACCAAGAAGCATGAACTAAAAATTCCATTTGAAATATTCACCCAAAATTGGGAACCAGACCTAAAAGAGCAATTCATACCATCTATTATATCTGTTATAACTAGTAGTCTAAAAAAGACATTTCATGTTTACTGAATGAAAAACAGAAATGTAAAGGAGAAAATACTTCAAAGGATTTGTGTTTTAAGTTGAAGAATATATCAAAGGTAGATTTTTAGCTATAAAATTCATGAAATCACTCAATATGTAATGGGACTTATATATATAAAAATTACCACCCATTAATACAGGTTTTATCTAAACTTATATATACATATTAATTTACATTTATAATTAACCAAAAAATGCTATTCCTCTGAGAAACTTTGTAATTTATACATTTGCTGGGAGGGTGGGGGGGGGATGGTAGAAAGCAGAGAAACCTAATAATTTAGACCACTGGTTAAAATGGAATATTATTCACATTGTTATTTAATAAAAAGAAATGTTTCATGAACCAGTGGGGGGTGGGAGGGAGGTAATTTAATCAAAGTATATTGCCTAAAATACTTTTAGAAACTCTGCTATTCTAAATCTGAAATTTGCAATGAGGAAATAACAACTGCCTATTAGTTTAAATCTCTACTTAACATTTTTGCACCAGACAACTAGACTTAGCAAACATTACTATGTGCTTATTTTGTGGATTTAAAAAGTTAAAAGACTCTGGAAGATATGGTCTTTAGCTATGATAAATTTCTTCAGATATAAAGATCCTTACATTAGGTAAAAAGGTAATAATTATGAAGCTGAGGACCATGATAAACAAAGACAAGCTCTTTTTCCTGAACTTAATGAAGAAGACTTTACTATCAGATAAAGAATACAAAAGACAGATCTAAGAGTACCATGTGAAGATTAAAAATCTACCTTACAAAAATCTGTAAAATTTCAAGGTTAGTGGTAATGGTTAAAAAAAAAAAAAAAAAAAAAGGCATTTATCTAACTAAAAACCTAAAAATAGATTATTCGTTATCTCCCTTGTTCAAGAAATATTTACTTAGCACCATTCTGTACCAAGCACTGTTTAGTCATGAGAAACAGTATACTGACAGCTACTGTAGAAAACGATATGAAGTCTCCTCAAAATAGTAAGAATAAAGTTATCGTATGACCCAGCAATCCTTCCTCTTGGTATCTACTTGGGAAGTTTTGTAAAATGTGTACCTGTATGTTCACTGAAGCATTATACATAGTAGCTAGACATGGAAACAATCTAAGTGTGCTTTGATGGGTGACTGAATAGATATGGTTCATATATACAATGGAACACTATTCGGCCATAAATTCGACATATTGCCATTTGCAACAATATGGATGGATCTTGAAGAGTATTCTGCTAAGTGAAATAAGTCAGATGGAAAAGGACAAGAACCTTATGATTTCACTCCTACATGCGATATAAAAACAGAAAGCAACAAATGAACAACAAAACAAATTCAGAAACAGAGAACAGTATAATGGTACCGGAAAGGAATGGGTGTAAGAGGAGGTTGAAGAGAATAAAGGGGGTCAAATATATGGTGACTGAAGGGGACAGATTTTGGTGGTGAGCAAACAATGCAACATAGAGATAATGTATTACAGAACTGTACACTTGAAACTTACATGTTATTAACCAATGTCACACCAATATATTAAAAAATAAATATTGTAGTGAACAGGTCAAGTAAGGTCCCGTCCATCTTTCAACATGTACAGTAAAAAGAAATGTGAATTAATAATAAATAAGAATAGATTATGCTAAGTACTATAAAAGAAGTAACAGAACATGACCTGGATAACCTCAGAGAAGGCCCCTCCTAAGAAGTTAGACTGAGTTGAGGCATGAAAGATAAGCCAGATATGTGAAGAGCCAAGAAAAAGAGCTTTTAGCGGAAAGAGTATCAAATACAAAAAAAGGTGAGATGATTAAGTTGCTTGAGATATCAAGAGGAAGAAAAGGGAGACCAGTATGACTAGACAATAAATAGTGAGCCAGTTGAAAGGTACATAATGAGGCTGAAAGACAGGGATTATACCACAGTGCCTCAATGTTTACAATATTATTCTAAGAGTAACTGAGCTTTTAAGGGTTTTAAGCAAGCAAACATCTGACATTTAATTTAGAGTTAAAAAAAAAATCACTCTGGGTACTAAGTAAACAGTAATAAATAATAATTCCTATTTTAAAGTCTCTAATATATTATTTTTTTCAATTTGTAAAGTAGCAGTTTTAAATAGACATGAGACAGGAAAGTTTTACCTTGATCCAGAACCATAAGACTTAGATTCAATTCCATGAAGGCAATCTTGCAAAGAGCTAATAAGAACTTTGCAACGATCATCAGCTGATACTTTGGATTGTTTAATTAAAGAAATTGCAGTTACCAATGTCTCAATAGCACTCCCATAATCACCTGTGAAAGGAAGGAGACGGGCTGAAATCAAATTGTTTTCAAAATACCACCAAACCACCTGCAGTAAGAATGGTAAAGCATTTTACAAAAGAAGTGAACTTTAAAATGACTACAGAAGTTGTCTTAATATTTTTTAGTCTTTCACCATTTGGAAAGGTGTTTATATGCATAAAATTAGCACAATTTGTTATTATCAAGGCTGTGTGAAGTAGGTTACCATTTTGTAAATATGATAATAAATGAGCTGGGGAGGGCTAAGATTTAACCTACATATAAAAATTAAAAATAGGGGTCTTCCCATTACCCTGTGAAATCCAACTTTCTTCAATGCCTTTTAAATAAAGTACAGGTAATAATTTGGGAATATAAAAATAAGTACTATGATAAGTACTAAAATAAGTACATGTAAATGATTAATCTTCAAGACTGTACTTAAAAGTTTTAGGTCATTCCTAATAACACATATAAATATTAAAACAGGAAGAAATCTACAAACCAGCACTGGCATCAGACACAGCTCTTGAAATAGCACTGCTTGAGATTGCCCTATTTCTATTCATGATTTCTTCAAACTCAGCTTCACTCAATGGCGTTCTTGCAGTATCCATTTCCCTACAAAATCAAAACAAACCTTATCATACTCAAGAGATTTTCTAATTTAGTTTTAACAGTATAAAACAATTCATACTGGTTGCTTTTGACCAGTGTTTTAGAGCTAACAGTTACTTTTCCAGATGGAAGCATGCTATTTCTCCCACAAAGAAAGCAAGTCTAAGCAAAATTCTTACACCACTATCTTATAGCAGAGAAAAAAGTAGCAGCTTAGAAACCTTGTCTTTCTGGAAGCCAGAAATTATATATTTACATATCTACAACATAATATTTTAGTCATACAAAAAGAAATATAAAGAATTGTTCTAATGAATACATATTCATATTTGATAAATATATATTTAAAATATAAATATATATACACAAAAAAAATGTTGACTGCAAAAAATAAAGCGTACACAATCAAGAGCAGGGATTTGATTTCATTTATGTTTGGATCCTCTAGGCACATGGCCCGACTTACAACAAAAGGGTAATAAATGTCTAATTAATAGAATTTCAGGATGGACAAGATCTTAAACGATTTCACCTGCCACTGAATCCCAAGAAGAGTATCCAGAAAATAAAAAGTACTCAATAAGTATGAACACTTGTTGAAAAAAAATGAAAATGCCGAGAATTCCTATAGCTCCCTGACAACTTTAAAAATTATACATGTATGGTACAGGAAAAAGTAAACTTTTTGCAATCTTAGTTACTAGGTAGGACACTGAGTTGAAGCGAGCAGTAGCCACTCATTCCAATGACTTAAGGAAATAACTAATCCAACCTCCTTTTGCAAGCTTATAAGGTTGTAATTTTATTCCCCAAACTTTATATAAACATCTTGACCAAATTACAAGTTGTTCAAAATCCATATGACTTCAACTAAATGCTATGACTTCTGCCCAGCCTAGCTCCCTCAAAACAAAAACAAAACGAAAAACAAACCCCGAAACAAACCCATGTAAGATAGTTTTTTTTTCAATAAAACCTAGTCAATATTACTCCGTCTCCACTACCAATTCCTGCAAATCTGATACTAAGACTCGAATTTTAAGCTGTCAAATAGTCACCTAACCCACTCCTATAGACTAAGGGTGAACAACTAACATAGTTAGTTAAAAGTGAACAGAAAAAAATTATACTAGAGCTTAACATTTTTTTCTAAAGAAAACAAAGCATTTTTGGCAGTCACAAAGATATGATGACCTCTTTGGATAGATAACAGTCAACAGACTTTATTTACAGCATCGAATTTACTGCTCAGGGCCTGTGTAATTTTAGGAAATTAGGCAAATACTCAAATCCATTCTGCAGACAAACTGAAATACAAAGTAGTTTATAACAGTGGCAGTTAAAAAATACAAAATCAAACGATAAACTCAAAAGAAATTGAAGGGGCAAATTCAAATAGTTCTAGGAGATTTTAAACAGATCTCCAAATTGTGATGCGCATAGATAATTTTTAAATTACTCTGGAAGGGAGCTAACAGACCTCTTAGTTCAACAAGGGTTTCCTCTCAGCATTTCTCTAAAGATCACCATTATTTTAATTTCCATAAAGCCAAATATCCTTATACCAATCTAATTCCTAAACAATGAAGAAATTTTAGTGTTCTGGATAGTGTCATCAATTAGTAGATGAGATTCAGACTTAAAACAGTTTCAGGATTCCATTTGCTTACTTAAATTTTATTTTTTATTTTTTGCAGACATGACCCTATCCCCTAAACTTTTTTACATCTTATTTTTTAAGATAATAAATTATCTTTATTAACATCTTTTAACTTAAAAAATAATGGAAATGAATCCCCAAGATTTCGTGAATTGCCCTGAATCACATGACTATGTAAGTGGCAGGGCTGGATTATTCCCATCCTTGTTCTATTTATGTGTTCCACCATATCACACTGCCTCTTCTAAGAAGAGGAGAAAATAATACAGAAAGTTAAATATCTGGGGAAAAGGCGATAATTTAAAAAAAAAAATAACAGAAACAAAACAAAAAAACTTCAGTGATGGAGCACAGAATACTTTTTACCAATTAAATACACCAAATCTTTCAAATATAGATACTAACTTACCTTCCAGGAGGCCCATAGTCACCCCTATCATATGGCGGAGGTCGGCCATATGGATCTGTTGGTGGTGGACCCCGGCTATCTGATGTAGGCATGCCGCTGTTAGTTGGTGGAGGAAAGAAAGCCGGGTTCACATGTGGAGCTGGCGGTGGGGCACCTGGAGGTGGTCCAGGAAGATGCGGAGGAGGAGCAAGTGTAAGGGGTGGCCCAAGAGGGCCAGGTGGGCGAGGTGGAAAGGGGCCTGGAGGTGGAGGTGGTCCCTGTTGTGGAGGTGGTGGGCCAGGAGGGGGGCCGTAGCCTGGTACTGGAGGTGGAGGACCAGGAGGAAGCGGACCCAATGGAGGCTGCCCAAAAGGTTGTCCAGGAAAAAGAACTGGCGGTGGAGGGCGATCTCCTCGATTAGGAGGCCCAGCTAAAGGAGGAGGCAGAACCTGACCAGGAGGTGGAGGACCTGGTGGACCAGGTGGGCCTGGAGGGCCTAAGGGTGGACGTGGTGGAGTCTGTCCAGCTACAGAATAAAGAGGAAAGAGAGAGAAAAAAAAAAACACTTCAATAAGGTATTTTAACCTTTATGCCAGATTATACTTTTAAAGCATAACTCATAGACCAAGATTCTTTCTCTTTAAATAAAACCCATGTGGTAAATGCTACACTAACAACTACAAAGGTGAAATATATCTTTATAAATTTAACTATCTCAATTTATGCTTAAGGAAAATTATTGAAACAAAAACTTTAATAAAGATTACAATGCTTAGAGACAGTTTCCATCTTTCAGCATACACACATTTCTTACAGTGAAATCACCCACCTTATATTCTACTCTGATGCCAAGCTAGAAAGTGAAACAAGGAAAAATGGTCTTGAAAGGATTTTTTAAGAGGTAAGAAAATAAGACGGATGTAAATATTCTATATATAAGTCAAGCAAGTTTGGAGAAAAATAAAGACCTTTTAGGCCAAAAATGGGTATTTCCTCTATGCTGTGCCCCATATGCCATGGAATCCTAGTTTCCAGGAACAAAGGCCGAGTTCCTTTAACAAGATGCTTGATCAAATTTCCTGGATTCCAAAAATAGCATAACAAGGAGAGTAAGTCACATTAATAATGCATTACTTGAAAAGAGAGAAAAGGAAAAGAGGTATTAGGTAGACACATTTTATCCATGGTAATTTAAGAAAAATTTTACCTGGAAAAGGTGGGGGTGGCCCTCCTGGTCCTGCTGGCCCAGGAAATCTGTCCCCACCGGGAACAGCCCCTGGAAAACGGCCCCGTCCTCTACCACTTTGTGGAAATGCTGCACGTGAACTGCCTCCTGGAGGACCAGCTTTACCTTCCCCAGACATTTGTCCTGATTGTGTAGCTGCAAATATCCAAATACTCATAAATAGCATTTATTAAAATAGTTATCTGAAATGTAACCACTGTTATTAGAAACAACTGTATTTTGAATTTCATTTATACTATATACATTTGCAGATGCCTTAGGTCTGTCCAAACTACATGAGAAGTACTGATCAGGAAAACATTCACATCTATTTAAGTTCTTCTGAAGTCTCAAAATATCCAGACATAAATGTATTTCCAATGAGTAAATAGTTACTTTCAAAATACCAGTACTCTGCAGCAGCCAAGACCAAAATTCTCCAACAGAAATCTGAATTTCAGTAAGCATAGATCACTTAAATTTTTTAAACATATTCTTCAGTTAAATCTCTAATTCTAAAACATTAAAAGAAAAACAACCACTTGAATTTCTGTTAATTACATGATCATCCATCTTATCTCTTTAAGTGATAACATTCATTAAGTGTGTAATGGCAAATCTTTTCTATATTCACTTTACCAAGTGGTGAAAGGTCTTGGTGCCAAGCAGAGATCAACGAATATTTTCTGGTTATCAGTGGTTTCTCCCCCACCATAACACACATCCACATAAGTTTCCTTCAATCTAAGGATTAGAATGTAGTTTCTTCCTTTCTCTAGGATGGGAATGACAGGACAAGAATGGCAGGGCTATAGAACTTGCACACTGTTGAATAGTATTGGGTTTGTGATACCTAGAGAAAAATGGTAATAGGTTTCCAGTACACAGGACCCGCCATAACCAGTAATTAAGTCAAATTTAAACCACGAATTTTCTAAAATGGATTCTCCAACAAACTAAATATTCAGATGACTTCTCTAGGATAACATCTAACAAATGCTAGCAACACTGTTTAAAATATACATCTTTTAATAAAAGCCTCAGAGGGATTGCTTACTTTTCCTGGACTGCATTTCAAACTGACTCAGGAACTGTTTATTGCATGGAGTTACAACAGGATTCTGACCATGAAGTTCTCTTTTAGGCAACAGATCCATTAACTTTTTTGAGGATGCTTCAGATCCAACACCAACAAGGGCGAACCTAAAAAATGTTTAAAGGTGTGAAAGTAGAAAGTGAGAAGAGATTAATAATGTTACTATTATTATAAAAGAAATAGCCTGAATTTACTTTATCTAAGAAAACAAAGTATTTCTTAAAACTATACAAGTTCACACTTTAACTTTTTAAATAACATACCATATAATTCACTAATTTAAAGTGTATAATTTAGTGCTTTTTAATAGTTTCACAACCATCACAATCAATTATAGAACATTTTCATCACCACAAAACGAAACCCATATTCATTAGCTGTCACTCTATTTCTTCCCATCCCCAAACCTAAGCAACCAGTAATACACTTTCTGTGTCTATGAATTTGCCTATTCTGGACATTTCGTATAAATGGAATTATACAACATACGGTCCTTTGTGGTTGACTTTGTCACTTAGTAGGTTTTTAAGGTTTATGCATGTTGTAGCATGTATCTGTACTAAATTTCTTTTTATGGCTGAATAATATCCTATTATAGGGATACACAACATTTTAAAAATCCATCAGCTGACAGACATTTGGGTTGTTTTCACTTTTTGGTTATTATAAATAATGTCACTATGAAAAGATGCAGGAAAATCACAAATTGAAACCACAATGAGATACCATTTCATACCTACTAAGATAGCCTTAATCACAAGTGTTGGTGAGGATGTAGAGAAACTGGAACCCTCATACATTGCTGATGGAAATGTAATATGGCAATAGTCACTTTGACAAACAATCTGGCAGTTCTTCAAAAAGTTAAAAATAGAGTTAACATATAATCAATAATTCCACTACTGGAATTATTCCACACATACACCTAACAGAATTAAAAATACATATTCATACAAAACTGGTACATAAATATTCTTAGGGATTTTATTCATAATAGAAAAAGTGGAAACAACACCAATGTCAATCAAATGATGGATGAAAATTAGAATATTATTTGGTCATAAAAAATTAAGTAGTGATATATGCTACAATATGAATGAACTTTGAACACTTTAAAAGGGTGATTTTTATGGCATGTGAACAACATCGCATTTAAGAAAAATACATTTAAAACAAAAAAATGATCACCAATTTTGTACAGTTACAGGATATTCCAGATTATCAGAAAGGCTCTTAGGAGTTTACATCCTTTTCTTCCTAATGTTCAAAATTCTGTTAACTAGATCACTTATTCTAATAAACAAATTCTACTGTTTGATTCAAATTATCTAGGGTCATAACATTCAGAAACAATTTAATGAATTCACTAACTTAACAAATATTTATTGAGTCCTATCTCCTACATGTCAGGCAACATTCTAGAAATGGGGTACACCAGTAAACAAAACAAAATCTTCTCTCATGGAGCTTACAATCTAGTGGGAGACAAGGCAATGAACAAAATACACTATCAAAGAAAAAAATAAAAGAAAATAGTGATGGGAGTGGAAGGTGCTATTTCGCATAGGATGATAAGGGAGGGAATTCTTAAACAGAGTCCTGAAAGAAGTGAGATCCATGTAGATATTTGGGGGGAAAGTAAATCAACAGGAAACAGTGTAAAGGTCCTAAGTAATAATGTGTTTCAGGAACATTTCAGTAACGACTTTAATCATACATACAGAGAAAACTCAGGAAAATTAAAATAATCAACCTAACTTGTCCACATTTCCAGCTTTGCTAGTTTTAGTACTACATCACAGGGCAAGTGAAATAAATATGAATCTTTGCCCAGGAACCTTCTACCCATGCGTATAATAACTGCACCCTACACATGTGGATAGTTAGCATTAACTTTAAGGAAAGATATCCCCAAAATGGTCATCACTAGCTACTAACTTATATTAAGAAAAAGAATTAAAACAAAATTCTTACCCCTTTGACTGGCCATTTGCCCGATTTTCAAAAAATTTTATTTCCAAAATATCATTTACTCCCAGAGAATGAACTGCTTCAGTCAAGTCTTCATCTGTTGTCCACTGCAAGATATTTTCCCCAATTAACCAACAAAATATAGCCAAGATTATTATTGTTTAAATTTAGCTTTTAAGGATTAAACTCAGGATGAACAAGAGAAAATTTATGCTTAATGAAAATCTAAATGCAGTTACTACAAGTCAGTCTTCAATTTTTAAATAGCACAAAAGCACTTGAGGACATAACTTCACCCCTTGATAAGTTCCAGAAATTAGAATGTACAAATCCTGAAACAGAGATTTTTTTTTTTAACTCTTAAAAAGTTTCTGGTCTCTTCCAACTTTAAACTGCTATGATCTTAAATTTTCAATAAAATCCATCTCACTTTTTAATTCTTCTCCTTAAAGGAAATTATTTGGGGAAATAAATTCCATCTTATGTTTATATAAGAGAAAAAGGAAAAAAACTAACATTTATTGAATCCCTACCATGTACTGTTACTTAACTCTTATAACATTATGAGTTCTATTATTTCCATTTTATATACAATAGAAAAATTAAAAAGCTTGTCCAAAGTCACAAACTAAAAGATGAAGCAGCTAAAATTCAAAGTCGTACTTAACAACCACTCTTCTTAACTATATTGCTACTGTCTCTAATATTATAAAATTACTCAGACTGGGTGGTAGGAGATCAGTTAATTCGTTTTCTAAAAATGTAAACATTTTAAAATAAAATGCTACTAAGGATATTAAAGAGTGACAAGTTTTGATTTCTAGACAATTTTAAAACTTTCCAGTTTATGTAATATATGTTCTTAGAGATAAATGTTCTATAGAACTGCTTTAGTGAATATTTAATATTTAATACTAATAAAATTATATACACTGACCATCCACCAGCTAATGACTATCCCAAACAACAATCTTACAACTCATAAACTCAAATTAAAATACAATGCATAAAGAAATATTTCCATAAATCAGATTTCAAAGAGCAGAAATTAAACTCAATAAGCCCATAATAGGAATTAGATAATAATAACTTTTTAAAACTAAGGGTCATACTATCTTTCTCTTCTATAGTTCTGAATTCTGGTTTGAGAACTTACGTAAGCATTTTTTTTTTCTTTATAAAATTGGGATAGCTAAAGTATAGGAATAATAAGGTAAAAAGAATTGATTTGAAGATAAAATAAAAGATACTTTTATTACCCTCCTCACTGCACAATCAAGCCTATAGAATAACCAATCCAGTAACTTTAAATTCTTATTTTATAAAACTGGAGAAAAACATTAACTGGAACCATTCAAAATCAATTACCAATAACTGTAATTCATATGTTAAGTTTACTTACCCATGTTAGATTTCCAATATATAATGCAATTCTCTTTCCAGTATATGTATAGACAACATTTGGTGCTGCTCCTTTTCCCACATCATCACCAACAGTTGGTGGAAGAGTATCCATATAATCCCGGTCTTCTGGGGCATCTCCATTATTTGCAGATGGAGAGATGACATCATCATACAAATCTATCTGATCATGCCCACCATATTCAGCTTCCTGAGATATAGAAATAATAATCTAGGTTATTCTATATACTACTAAATATATTTGAACACAAATTCATTCAACTACTTTGTTTTAAAAATCGTGTAGAAGATAGAAAAGGCTCAAAGATCTTGGTATAAATCATCCCACTTTTATGCCACACATGTATCTTTGAACAGTGCCTAAAGTGAATTTCTATACAATGAACACTATTTTCCCACTATTTATTATAATATAGAAAATAATGTTCCTCTAGGAAAAGAATGACATGGAAATAAACTTTCCTTGTAAGTAAAATACTCTTAAAGTAAAATAAAAATACATGAATAAAAATAGGTAAGCTTTTAAAAACTTGATACAAAAATATCACAAAGAAAAATCAGAGCCATTTGAAATCTTTAATATTTAACTGCAGAAAAAGACAACTATTACTTTCTATGGTATATCAGTTTCTGGTTTCCCACCCCTGTGAAACCTATCAGTTTTAGAAAAAAGCATACTGAGCTAAGCCATAGGAAAGGAGTAAGGAAATGTGGGTATTTAAATAATTCCGAATATCATAACAAATGTACAAAGGAAAGAGAAATAAATAAAATATAGGTTATACAAATTAGTACCTAGTGATAGTTTATTATTCTTAGTCAAAAAAAAGTTAATGCTTATGAGACTTCTTATACATCTAGTCAATCAGCAAGAGAATCTAGTCAATTTGCAAGAGAAAAAGGATAACAAGGATTTAGTAAAGCTTTGCCACTGAGTGTCACCAGCGGAATTAAAGCAATGCTAGTGAATACCAATTATAAGCCTAAATAAATAAGCAAGGAAGGAAGAGGAAAACTAAAAAGAAGCAAATATATAAAGAGGAAAAAAAATGAAAAAAAGACGGTTACGTTTGTAAATAAGCCCAAGAAAACTGAAATGTTGGTACTGACAGAACACTCAACATTTAAATTACCTTTGGTAACCAGTACTGGGCCACAGGCTTGATTAGCCTGTATTAGAGGAAAAACTATTTTCATCTTCTTCCCTTTCCACTACTAAGTACCTAAATCAATTGTGAATTATTTTATTATGATATAGAACATTGAGATAATAGAGACAATTATACTTACAAAACAACAAATTTAAAGAATTCAGACATAACTCATATCTTCTCCCATTAATACAATTTATTAAGAACCGTTATATAAATGGCACGTAAAAAGCTAATAGTTTCCGAAATTAACTATTACATGGATAAAGAATGACCCAGAGAAAGCATTCATAATACGACTTGTAAAGAGATCAAAAAATTATAGGCCCCAAAGGAACATGGCTCTTGTTATTCAGAAGGGAGCCAGAGTAATAATTTTCTTCTTTAAAAAAAAAAAAAAAGGGGGGGGCGGGGGAAAGAACCTAGAAGGGGAAATATCATTTATACACATAGCGAAAGGGATCTGAAATCTGTAAAGTCCTCTTCAGGTAATCTTCTCTATAACAGAGTTAACCAATTTACTAATTATAAATGGAATCTTTACATAACAATTTGTTATTAGGTAGAATGTAAGACTTATTTAATGTGAAACCCAAAATTTCTAAGTCAGAAAACAAACTCATCTTTGCAATGGGCAGACATGTGACTGAATACCACAGTTTTATTTTGTTTGTACAGCAATACCAAAATAATCTTTCAGAACTGAGCTAAAAAAGAAAAGAAACATGCTTAAATTGCAATGATAGTAAAAAATTAGAAAAAAGGAGGGTGAGTTTTGTTATGAAGCTTCAGGTGGTGTGGTTGAGCAGTGGTTCCATACACTTTATATATTAAAAAGCTTCCCACAAAGGGTAGTGGACACTTTAAACTCTCCTGCAATCCAGTTCTGGACATCAAGTAAAATTATAACAACAACAATAAAAATTACTATTACTCAAAGGGAGTTGTGTTTCCAGCCTCCTCAGCAGAGGCTATAATCACAACATATGGTCTGAAGGAGAGTAAAAAAGAAGGCAGGACTAAAAAAAATATTTAGAGTTATACTTTCACCAGACAAATTAACACATAATTTGACTTTTCACTGGTTATGAATCTAGGAAAATGTTTACATAAGTAGACAATAATTTGCAAGCATAATTGTTAGCTACACTAACCTGGTGAATCATAATCACTTACTATTTTTGTCCGTCCATGAATTCCTATGTTGACATCAACCAATTTTCCATATTGATAAGATTCTACCAATATTTATGATCAGCCAGTCTGATAGTTGGACTGCTTCCAATTGGTTGAAGTATGATGCTGCTAATTGAGACCATGGTCCTGGGTTTTGATCTCCATGTGGACTAGTTAGCTTCGCTCTGTTCCAAGACCACAGCCTGTATTTCTAGCCCCAAAGGTATGCATTTGAACGTAGTGAAAAAATATTAATGAACCTGAATACATTTGCCACCATTACTAAAAATGCAACTCAAAGCACTCTTTTGTAGTATCCGTAATCTTTCTTTTCAGCTTCAGCATATCGCATCCTCCACATAAAAACAAAAAAACACACAAAACAAAACATCCTGCTTTTTGTTCCGTTTAAAAAGGGGGGAAACATGCAAATTCTGAAATTATGCAAAATGTATATCACAAGTTATAAAGAAAGTGAGCCCCGAAAGTCTTCTGAACAAAAAAACTGCTATTTTGCCAAAGAGAAATAATCAGCAATGTCAGGTTCTACTATGCACAGTCTTTGCAATCATTATCTTTAGGGAATTTTAATGGCATTTGAAAACAAGAAAATATCAACGTCACCCTCTAATTATTTTAGATACCAAATGCTGCCCAATATATCTACTTTTCATAGTAGCTATAATTGCCAGTAGAGCTGTACATTATATATAATTTCCAATAACAAACAACTCAAAGTTTGTTTAAAAATCCACTAAGTAATTTTTTTTCATTACCTACATTCTAAATAAGTACAATCATTTAAAGTCAAGGTATCCTCTCAAGATTTTACACTTCAAGATATGTTCTACATGATACACAAATAGCTACTGCCAAGTCAGAAAAAACACTTAAAAGTAACATGGAGAGTAAAGTAACCAAAATTCTACTAGTTCCCTTTTAACGCAATTGTTTCCTAACCATTTTTTTTCATTATTACTGTTCCCTTCCTTCCAAAGAGTTATTTTTAGATATATTTTCCCTAATCACCTCCCATAAAATTTTAATAGCACTGATATAGTGTATATACTGAATATCACTACTGGGATGACCATGGTATAGCTGTAGTATATTCTTCATTCTTCAGGACAGGCCCAACACTTGTTTTTCATCCTAAAATTGTAGTAATACCATACCATTCCTACATTATGGCACTACATTATGGCACAGCAAAGGCAACTTGTTTCAGAGCCTCTCTATTTAAAAAAAAAAAAAAAAAAAGCAATTTAACAGTCATTTCCATTTAGAGAAGTATAAGAAGAAAAGTTACATTTTATATTTACAAAATGTATTCTATACCAAGGAAGAAAAATACTAGCATGCAAAATCCAATATCAGATAATCTAATACATATTTATCTTTTAAGAAAATACATTGCTTTCTGATTGTCTAATTATGCTCTGAGCAGATAATATAATTAGTCTGTAATCCCTGATAGAAGCTCAACTAATAATAAGGAAGCCAATTTGGTATTAAAAACATGCCATATAACCACAAAGTGAACAATTCATAGGCAGCTGAATGGACTACACTTATAAATAATAAAATTGAGAAGAGTTCTAGCTCCTCTAAACATTTCTACCCAAGTTTCTGAATCAATCTCTACCAACTTCATTCTTGACTTTACAGCACTATCTTGGTTTTCTATTAAAAATAAATTTATCAGAAACAAGGTCGCATTGATATTTGTCTAATAAATTTTTCCCAAATTTGGCTGGACAATTTGAGAGTAGATATAATGACTAAATACAAAGTATAACTCATGAAATAAAAAACTAACTTATGAGGCTGTCTAGGTCCATAACATCTCTATGAATATTTATTTTCCCAGCCACTATGAACATTTTCACTTTAAATGGTGAGATTACTAAAGCAGCACTATTATCAATGGTTTACTGCTAGATGGATCATTAACTAAATTCTACATTAAGAGCTTTTGATACCCAAACAAGCAAAATACACATTACTTCAAAACATAACAGTATAAGCTTTTCTGAAGTTCAGGAAAGTTTTGACTTTCCTCTTCCTTGCCATAAAAACTCTACCGAAAAAGATACACATAAAGGAGTGGATTCTACAATACACAACCTGTCAGTTATAATTATGTATGTGTGCATGTATCACCCACCCACAAGACAGTGCACTTTAAAAGTAGAGACTATCTAACCTTTGTATCCCTCCTTGTTGGCATATAACAAGCTCAAGACACATTTTTTGAACTGAGTTTCAATTTTTTTATTTAGTTTTGGTCAAAATAAAAATCTGTATTAAATATTAGACTATTAACATTAACACTAGAGTACAAATCCCAGTTCAAATTGAACTAATACATACTAAAGGCTAAAACAGAACCACTTTATTCTCAATTCCAGAGGTTTGGAAGTAGCTCAAAATTCTTGCACTGGAACAACTGTTCTTGACCCTCAAATTAAGAACTAAAGAGCACCTATAAAGGATAGTCCACCCAGTCCCCTGTGCCTTTTCCCCTTCAACTTTATTCTCCATTTTAAAATTCCGGTGAAGAAAGCTCTACTATAGCTTCATTAACTTAACCTCATCTCATCCCCAAATTAAAGTCCCTTCTAAGATAGTTGAATGTCTCACACATGGTAAAATAGGTTTACAGTGTGCTTTTCCTAAATACACACACACACAAAAGCTTTATAAAAAAAATATAATATATATATGTAAACTTTAAGAGAATTTCGAAGTACACAAATTCAATTAAAACTGCAGCTCACATTAAAGAACAAAGATTGTTGTTTAAATGTTTACAGCAGTACAGAAGCTAAAATAAGTCAAAGCTGGTTAAATATAAGTAAAACATTTTTCTCAACTACAGTAAAATTAGTCATAGTTTACTATTCAGCAGCCAGTACAAATAAAGTCACCAGCTAATAAAGTATAAAATAAATTAATGATAATTTTGTAGTTGCTCCTAAATCTGATAAAATTTTAGAATATTTCAATAATAGTAACATTTTAAAAAAGAGGATGAAACCTTGAAACCAAACAACTATCCTTTTGTGGCCATATTTTGTACAGGAATTACCACAGCAAGCAGATTACAAAGGCCAAGACACATAAAATAATAACAAAGCCTCTATTTAATCCCATTAATCTATCCAAAAGTATAAATATTTTACTGGTAAAATCACACAACTATGTATGAGATATAATGCTGTTGGTATAAGTCAACAAAAAGTTACATTTTACAAAGAACTCTACAAACTAGTTCCTCACCAAGGCCACAAAATTTTAATCTCTCTCCTCCTGCTCAGTCACCACTAGTTACAGCACCGAGATAAGGAAGTATCACTCTATCCAGCCATATGAATTAGAGACATAAAGATCCCAAATTAAGTTTGCAAAAACCCATACTGTATTTCATTAATAGGTCCTGAAGAAAGCCCAACTTCTAAAACTGCACCCGAATTCTTCCTTTATTGTGGGTAGAAAGACAAAACAAATGTATATTCTTATAAGAAAAGCTAATGAAAACAATTTGAATATTTAATTTTTTTTTTACTTGCAGGTATGACTCTTCTGCAGGTATGAAATGTTATACTCATTTGATAAGTAAAAGGGAAAAAAATTCTAGAGATCTTTGTCTACTGACCTTACAAACATTATTCTGACTATAACACTCAAGATAATTTTCCAATTTGTCACTGACACAGCAAAGGCATCATATATTCAAACTACAAGCACAATAAAAAGAACAAAAAACTCTTAACGTTGAATTACAATAGGTTACACCCAAACATTCAATCTCTAATGGAGCAGAAAACATTTAAAGCTAACTAAAATTTTTTTCTAATATTTAAACCAGGTGTACAAAGTCATTCCTGAAGAAAAAAATGTTAAGGATTTCTAGCAAGTCCCAATTAAAAAAATCTTGAACCTCTTAGTCACAAATAAGATCCTTAATGGGGGGGGGGGGAAACAAACGCATTAATTAGCAGAATTTTATTAAGTTTCTCATCTGAACCCAGAAAAAAATTATATATATATATATGAAGTATTTAGGTGCACTGCAGTCAGGCACAATTTGATCTTTTTTTTTAAACGTGCTACTACATAAAACGCAGTAAAGACGTGAACAGCAGACTCAGAGCGTAAACGTCACTGCTCTAGTAACAAGATCTTTTGCAAGGATGCCCGACATCAGACATCACCGCTCCGCGGCTAGTTCTAGGCCGACCGTGGCCTGTGAAATACCGGAAAAACCTTGCACTCACTTTCTCCAACCTTTCAAAACGTAAAGCAGATCCCTCGAAAGAATTTAACATTTTGCTTTCGAAAATCGGGTCATTATCCATAACCCTTTATTTTTAAACTGTAGCATGATTAATTTTGGGTGAACGTTCTTCAGTCACTCCTCTGATCTCTCGATGAAACCTTTTGTTTCATCCAACCACCGCGCTTCCATGTATTCCTTTTGGCCCAGACCATCTATCTTCACAGGTTATTTTTTCATCGAAAAGGCCAAGAACAACGGGGCCTCAAAGGCAATGCGAGCCCTCGACCACAGAGGCAGGGCTAGCGCATCGACTTTTAAACACGATCTACGTGGGTCGAAAACTCAAAGGACTTGTTGCAAACGTGCCCACACCGAAGCCGTCGTCAGAAAGCGTAAGGGGAAGAGGAGGAAGGCGCCACGCCGAAATCTGTGGCAAACGCGAGCAGGAGAGCCCAGGAAACCGGGCGCGCGGGATACAAAGGGCGGTGAATGCGGCCTTCCATGAGGCGACCGTGCGCGGACAGGGAAACAAAATGGAGCGACGGGAGGAATCGGAGCCCGAGCAGCGGGGCCGAGGACGAGGCGACGGCCGGCGCGCGCCCGGCCGGGCTTCCTCCTTGACCCGGCAGCGGGGGAGGGAGCGCGGCGGCGGCCCGTTCTCCCCGCCGCACACACGCGGCCCCGCCGCCCGGGGCCTAGCGCGGCGGGAAGCGCCCGCCGGCCGCCGCCAACAATGGAGAGTGAGGCGGCGGCGAGGGAGGGGCTGGCGGCGGCTGCACGGCGGCCCGCGTCCGCGCTCCGGACCCCGCGACGGGCCCGCACCGCCGGCGCCCCGCGAAACGATGCGGTAGAACGAGGGGCGACGGGGGCGCCGCGCCGGGGTCGGGCGGCACGGCCCACGGGCGGCAAGGGCGCACGGTCTGCAGCCGCGCCGGCTCGCACCCCGCGGCGGGCCCCGGTCAGTGTCCTGGCCGCAGCGCCGCCCGCTTCGGCGGCGTGGGCCCGGGCCCGCACATACCTGGTTGAACTCTTCCCCCACATCCGCGTAAATGTCTATGTGGTCCACACCGTCCGCCATCTTCGCTCGGCCTCGGCCTCGGCCGCCGCCGCCTCCTGCAGATCCGCCCGCCGCGGCAGCAGCAGCAGCGGATCTGGCGGCGGGGGCGGGGCGCGCTGCGTCACTTCCGAGGCCCGGGGGATGAGGCGGGGGCGGTCTGGGGTAGCCGCGGGCGGCGGTCGTTTTCGCAGCCCCGTTGCTTGGCGGGCTGAGAAGGAAAGCTGCGTCCCTAAGGGCAAAAGCTGTTTCCAGGGACTGTGTTTCCACGTTGTTCCGGACATTCTCAAACGTTGTGTAGTAGTGTCATTTCCCGGTTTTTCTTACGTTTCTCACAGCCAGGGATCCTAGAAAGGTGGGAGTTAATATCTCCGTGATTAAATACGAAGTGTAACCTAGCTTTCTATGAGCCTCCTGAGAGAAAGAACGTCTTACGCCCGCATCCTCACGCGGAGACCCGCAGAGTTTCATTTGCCTTGTAAATGCTAGGTACCCCTTGATGATTATCTGGAGTTATTTTCAGGCCATTTATGTTACTGGCATGCTATTTCTACTTACAGTTCTATCTCCTGTCTTTCATCTCCCCTTCCCCATTTAATTGCCATTCATTCTTTTCCTCTTTAGACATGCAATTGGTTTCTTTGGAATAGCTCAGATGCCTCTAACTTAAATACCGTCGTCCTAGAGCCCACCTTACAAGATGGAGGCATCTTGAGGCAAGGGCCTCTCTCTTAGAGTGATAGGACTTCACAGCGGGAAGGGAACTGGAAGAGGTCTTATTAGGTCCAAAAACTTCAATCTTCAGATGAAGGAACTGAGGCCTAATAGAATCGAAGTGATTTAACTGAGGTCATGTGGTCAATAAAAGAAGCTTTTGCCACCAATACTTTATTCAAAGCTGTATTTCCAGTTTGGAACCACCACCCCGTTAAAATTCTTTTTTACCCATTGAAAAACCCACTATATTAAGAGTGTGTTTTTAAGATACAGACCGACCAGAAATCATACAATGATAAGCCAAGCAGTATCTGTACTCAGTATGATGGAAAAGCTTCGTCGGAATCATAAAGACCAATCAATCTGAGACCTAGATACAAATTTCTAGTCAGATACTTTTCCAGCTAGATGATCTCAGTCAAATTACCAGATTTCTCCAGAACAAAAAATAATCAGATTTGTATGGAAGAACAAAAGCCCCTGAAATAACAAAGCCATCCGAAGAAAAAAGAATGAGGCTGTGCCCGACTTCACTGTGCCCAACTTCAAATTATACTACAAAGTGACAGTAATCCAAACCTCATGGTATTGGCAGCAAAACATATACACGGACCAGTGGAACAGAATCGAGAGTCCAGAAGTAAACCCATATTTATATGGGCAAATAATTTTCAAACCAAAAGCCAAAAACATACAGTGGAGAAAGGAAAGCCTCTTCAATAAATAGTGCTGGGAAGTCGAAAGGCTACCTGCAAAAGAATGAAATTAGACTGTTGTCTATCACCACACACCAAAATCAACTCAAAATGGATTAAGGACCTGAATGTAAGACCCAAAACAAAATGCATAAAAGAAAACATAAGAACTGAACTCAAGACCTTGGTATTAAAGAGGATTTTATGAATTTGACTTCAAAGGCAAGGGAATGAGAGCTAAAATAAATGAATGGAACTACATCAAACTAAAAAGCTGCTCATCAAAAGAAATCATTGACAAGAGACAACTATTTCAATGGGAAAATATATTTGCAAGCAACACCTCTGATAAGGGCCGAATATCTAAAATATACAAAGAACTAATACAACTCAATAGCAACAAAAAACAAATGATCCAATCAAAAAATGGGCAGAGGACCTGAATAGACAGTTCTCCCTAGAGGACATACAAATGGCCTACAAACATATGAAAAGATGCTCAACATCACTAGCTATTAGGGACATGCAAATCAAAACCACAATGAGATACCATCTCACACCTGTTAGAATAGCAATAATCAACAGGACAAGTAATAACAAATGTTCAAGAGGATGCGGAGAAAAGGAAACCACATACACTGCTGGTGGGACTACAAATTGGTACAGCCACTATGGAAAACAAGTTCCTCAAAAACCTAAGAATTGATCTACCACAAGATCCAGCAATCCCTCTACTGGGCATTTACCCCAAAGACTTGAAAACCCATATCCAAAAAGATATTTGCACACCGATGTTTATAGCAGCAGCATTCACAATAGATGTGGAAGCAACCAAAGTGTCCTATGATAGATGATTGGCTAGAGAACCTGTGGCACATATATACAATGGAATATTACTCAGCCACAAGGAAAGATGAAATATTGCCATTTGCCACAACATGGATGGACCTCAAGATAATCATGCTAAGCAAAACAAACCAGTCTGAAAAAGTTGAAAATCACATGATCTCACTTATATGTAGGATATAAACCTAAAAGCAACAAATGAACAGGACAAACAAACAGAGACTCGTGGATATGGACAATGGACTAGTGGTTACCAGAAGGTAGCTCGTGGGGGAGGAGGGGAGAGGAACATGGGGTAAAGGGGGTCAGATATAAGGGGGTAGAGGTAGAGTGAAATGGGTAAAAGGGATCAAATATATGATAGCTGAAGGAAACTGAACTTTGGGTGGTAATCACACAATAGAATATATAGATGTCAAACTGTAATGTACACCTGAAAATTATATAATTATATTAACCAATGTTACCCCAATAAACTTAAAAAAATTAAAATCATTCTAAATCAGAGAAGTTAAAAAAATAATTTCTCTCATGTTCAACCTCAAAATCCTTAAAATTGGAGTAATATTTACCTCACCAAGGTTGAAGGTTGATGGTGGTTTTAAAGAATGCTCTATCCTCTAATACATATTGGAAATACTGTACTGATTTTCTTTTTTCCATAGGGTTTTATAGAAGAACCACTCATGATACAGGACAGGGACAGTTTTTAGATTGGTAAAGTGGTAGGTACAATAATAGCCCATCATAGATGGTTACATCCCAATTCGCAGAACCTGTATGTTAACTTACATTTCAAAAGGGGTTCTTGAGATAAGTAGATTATACTTGATTTCCTGGCGGACCCAAAGTAATTACAAGTGTTGTTATAAGTGAAAGAAAACAAGAGAGTCAGAAAAGTAGATGTGACAACAGAAGTAGTTTATGTGCTTTCAGTACACCTAAAACTAGTTTCAAGATTCTGATTCCTGTTGCCTGTGAAAAGTTGGCAGTCAGTGTAGTGGTTTCTTTGACAGACATCGGGTTTTTTTCCTCTGGCTGCTTTTGGTTTTCTGCTCTTTCACTGTGTATGTTTGGAAATGTATTTCTTTTTATTTATAATGCTTGGGATTCACTTAGCCTCTTAAATGCAATGATTGATGCCATTCATGAGTTCTGAAACATTCTCAGCCATTACTTCTTTAAATATTGCTTCTGCCCCATGTTTTCTTCTCACCTTCTATACCTCCATTAAGTGCATGTTAGTTAGGTCTTTTCTATCTGCTGTTTCTCTTTCTCTTTTTTATTTCTCATTCTTTTATTTCATGATTTATTTTGAATAGCTTTTGATTATTTTTTACATTACTAATTCTCTCTCCTATGGTGTTAGCATCTTATTCTTTGCCAAAATTGTCAATCATGATTTTTATCTCTTCAAATTCAGTAGGCATCATTGGTATACAATCTGGAGTCCCATTAAGTCTGTTATTGGTTCCTTGTTTTAGTTTTTTTTTGTTGTGTGTTGTTTATGCTGGTTCTCACTCATGCCCTGTTACCCACCTTTGTGTGCTCGACATTATCATTGAAACACTTGAAGAAATAATGATGATTTTTTTAATAAAGGATTTTTTTATAAAGGATTTTTTAAATAAAGAAATAGTGATGATTTTTTTTTTATAAAGGATTTTTATTCTGGGAGGTACCTTGGAATACCAACCAAAAAAAGGATCATCCTAATCCAGATGATTGGTAACCTTGAGAACTGATTTAGTTTGGCTTACCCTTACCTCTCAAGGGGCTGTTATTCTGAGGACCAGCCTAAAACATGGTTTACCAAAGTTACTACTCTTGACAGGTCCTAGACGTCATATTTTGTTCCCCTAGATGTCAAAAGTGTGCTTAACCTCTCAACCATTTCATTGGAATCTGCAAATGTCTCCCAGGGCAAAAGCACTCTGAATGTGTAGACCCTATTCTATTCTGCTTCTTGGCCAGGTAATTTCTCACTCACTCCCTAGTTAACTTTTTGATCATTTAAAAATGCTGTTTCAGGTATTAAAAAGAAACAACAGATCCCAATTGGAGTCACTTATAGAAAGCCCCACCAAGACTGAATGTTACTGTTGGGGCAATCTAAAATCTGTCGTTACCCCAGTAGCACTGAGGGGCCCTCGGTTCTTTTTGCCAATGCAGTAAAAAATTACACATCAGTGAGATTTAGAAAAAGTAAGACTTATTAAAGCATGTTTCAAGGAAGACTTGGGTTTTTGTCTTGGCTTTACTGTTGACTAGTCATGAAGGTCTCTCTCTGTTCTGAAATTTTATTATTCAAATCTATGTAGAATTGAAAGTCCAAGGTGCCTTGGGAGAAATTCAGCAATGAAATGTTAACTGTTGCCGCAGAATTTTCTTCTAGCTCACCTATATTAGTTTCTTATTGCTGCTATAATAAATGACCACAAATTTAGTGGCTTGAAACAACATAAATTTATTATAGTTCTGGAAATCAGATGTCCAAAAGGGACCTCATTGAGCTAAAATCAGTGCGTTAGTAGGGCTGCATTACTTCTGAAGGCTCTAAAGGAGAATCCATTTTCTTGCTTTTTCCATCTTCTAGAGGCTGCCACATTCTTTGGCTATGGTCGCCTTCCCACAACTGCATCACTCTAGTAGTATAAACAATATAAAATTAAAACATTTAAGACAAGTAGTAAAGAGGAGGTAAATAATGTCCCAAGGTTTTCTGTACATCTGCATGTGGCATTCTAGGGTTCTTTGTGGTTCTATTTCTCTGTACGGAAGAACCTTCTCTCCTTTCCATGAACATACCTCTGCAACAATGGCAACATCAGCTTCAGAGTTCAAAAATTGCCACCATTCAAGGAAATTTTTAATTACAAAATCTAAGGAGAAAGCAACTGATTAGCTCAGTTTTTATAGGAGTCTACTCCTAGTCCAATCAAGTTTGTTTTAAGGGGCTGGCTGGGGTCACAGAGTAAAAACATGGCTTATGAATTCTACTCTGTAAGTTGGGGAAGAATGGAGAATTGTCAGTGAAAAATGGCTGCTTTGAGCTAAGAAGACATCTTAAAAATTGTCTAACATATTTCACCTACTGATGACAACATAAAATGGGAAAAATCCATAATCCATAATTATTCAACACATGCTATAATTCTGATGTACTCCAAATAATATGATTTTGGTTCTAACATACTACAAGCCATAGTTTAGCCCTGTGGTCTCCAGACTTTTAAAAAATACCTTTATTAGTATAATATTTATAAATATGCAATCATATGTATAAATGTAAATATTTTTATTAATTTATTATTTTATATTAACATTTATACCATAAACACATATACAAATATAAAATTTTAGAGGGTGAAATAAACAAGATTTTTAAGTGTCTTGTTAGTTATAACCACTTAACATTATTAGTGGATGTAAATCCATATGTCAAATAATGCTTTTGAAATTTTGGGGCCAACTCTTGTCAGATCTGATTACATCATCATTGTTTTCATCTCATTATATGGCTTACAAGACTAGAAGTAGACATGTGTTGGCTCTGCCATTTTCTGTCTTTCATTTGTACTTACATCATTACTATTAGCTATGAACCGTGGTTTCTTAGGATTCTTTGGCATTTTATGATGGTTAGCTTAGTTAAAGTTAGGAAATATAATCTGTAAGTCTATGTAACTGGGTTCTCATAAACTTCCATGTATCATAACACACTGCAAGTGAAGTATGTTAAGTGTGTGTGTGAAGGACGTTCTTTAGAACCCGCTGCATTGGGAAGAAATCTTCCTCTTCCCTTAGGTTTGCCCCAACAGGATAGATTATGTAGAAAGTGGAAGAGTACAATTTGTTTGAGACCTGTATTTATTTCCACCCCACTTTTCTCTCTGTCCTATACCCCTGCCTCATTTTGGATGGGGTGCATCAGGCAACTTTTTGGATATAAGTGGAAGTTGAATGAAGAGTACATTTAGTTTGAGTTTAATGGAAAATACTCTTGTGTAAGTTATTGTTAGCCATCCTGATATAAGAATGCTTTCCAGGAATATTTTTACTGCTACTGTATTGACTGACTCATCTAGCTGCTATGATATAGGGATGCAAGGCCAGAAGCCATATCATGATCTTAGAGAGTCCAACCATGTTAGGCACTAGAATTATGTGGGTAGTGGGGGAAACAAAGTTTGAAACCTATGAAATTAGATACTATTCTTTAGAAAATTAGTCTAAAGAGACAGGCAAAATTGTAACTGGAAGATTTTATTTTCATTACTGCCTAGCCAAAATAGAAGTCTCTACTGGCTGGAATACATTAAATAATGAGGCATATAAAATTATCAACTCACCATACATTTTTTTCCTCTTTATGAGAAAATTACAGGAAATTGAAATTCACCTTTATTTTCTTCTTCTAAATAAAAATTTACTTTCATACCTTATTTTGTATTCATAAATTTTTGTTCTTTTTCCTTAAGCTCCCAAAATATAGATGTATCAGATCCCAGAAAACCTAGATTCATGCCTGCCACATACCTTAGTGACATAAAACCATTTGATATATAAATTGAGTGATGACACTGGTGTCAATTTATAATGTCAATTTATATATAATATTTTAAATAAAAATATAGAAGTACATGACATAATATCTTTTCATATCCCAATGAATAGATTTGTATACTCCATTTTAGAGATAATTGGTTAAACCAACTATTTTGCTATGGCTAAATAAGAGAGACTTTTTGCAAATCCAGAAAAGTGGAATATCACACCCTCTACTGCCCCTGCTTGAATCAGCCCCACATATAAAGCACTGTAGTTCCTCTTACCAAATTGTTAGACTGAACCATATGAAATTATAATGGTCTAATATTGGCAAATTTATAGGTGTACCCTACTATATCATTTAGGATACATTCAGCCTCAAGTAAAAGAAATAAGACTCTAATTGACATAAACAATAAGGAAACATATGGTGAGTGAACTCAAAAAATTGACTAAAAGGCTCAAGAACCAAGTTTGAAAAAAAGGCAGAAACCAAAGGAGACAAAATAGAGTTAGGATTGTGCTGCAGAGATAAACTGCTTAGGAAGCTATAACTAGCATTGTTACCACTAGACAATTGCTGTCACTTGACGGGTCTCCACCATTAATGGTTGATCATTGCTAGACTGCCACACTTTTGACTCAGCTGCAGCCACCTTCTACCAACTCTAAGTGATGTTCTTCTGTACATTCCCTCAAGATTCATTTTGGGGCCGGAACAGTAAACCAATATAGCACATGCTCATGTGCATACCAACAAGGTGATCGGGTACTGGCCAAAAAAAGTTAATCTCAAGTGTGTATAGACAAAATACTGGATAGAAACATGTCCAAATGTTAATATCAATTTGGGGCAGTAGAATTATGAGTATTTTTACTTTCTTATTATACATTTCTGTGTTTTCAATATTGCTATGACTAAGTTTATCTATTAATAAAATTTATTAATTTTATAATCAAGAGAAGATTTAAACTTTATCTTTAAAAATAGAAAAGCATAGAATTAAGATTTATTATGCAGTATAGCCATCATTTGGACTTAAGATGGAGCTTGGCATTTAGAAAACTGTAATCATAAGGAGTCACACACCAGATTAAAGAATAAAAACATCTAAAGACTATACTGTAGTTTGCCATAAACTATTTTTCAGCACAGTGAGAAAACATTTTTAAAAAATAAATAGTTCTCATCATGATTTTAAAGTGTAGTTTGTTACAAGTCATCTTATTTTGTGCTTTTTAAAAATGCATTTGTCTTTGTTTTTTAATGATTTGTTTCTGGAAATTACTAAGGTGAAATGGAAATATAAAGTCCATGTGAAGAGCTGGACTTTCAGCAAAATACAATAACATTAATATAAGTGGAAATATTTTTCAATATAAAAAATTGCTTTTTGTGGAGCTATTGGGACTCAAAATTAGTAATCATACTGTTTATTTTTTCTGTAACTTATATAACTAAATAAATGTATACATAATGACAGAATGTATTAATTCCACTATTTAACAAATATTTTTAATGCAACTACTGTGTGGTGGCCACTGTAGTATGTAGTAATGAACAATACAAATGTAAATAAAATTACATCATAGTATAGTGAGAAGTGGTGTGGTGACCTGCAATGTGACAGATCTTTATTTGAAATCTGAATCTGTCATCTGAGATCCAAATGTACCATTTGGAACAAGAGTTACTTAACTCCAATGCAACCTGTTTAAAAAAATAGAGATAATAATATCTACCTAAATGAACTATTAGGTTGAGGATAAGAAAAATGGGAAGGATCCAACAATCATTGCATATAGTAATATGTGCCAGCCCCTGAGATGAATGCTTTATAAGTATCAAATCAAATTAGAAATATATATACAGTGTGAGAGATGAGTTTCCTGGCAGTCCTTAGAAGCACAAATATTACTTTTGAATTCTCTGGAAAGATGTTGTCAGACAGAACCTGTCAAGAAAGAGATGTCACACTGAACAGGGGAAAGGAAGGAGAATTTAATGAAGTAACCATTTATGAGGGTGTGGGCAGAGTTAAGGGAAACTAATAAAGGATGATGAAGCCCTGTAGTGTAAGGCTGAAGGGACAAAGGGAGCAATCAGTCATTTAAGCTCAGAGAGAAATCTGTAACTGCAGGAAAAAGCCACCTGACTCAGCTGTAGCTTTCAGGATAGGCAGATAGTGGAGAAAGACTGGAAAAAGAATATAGTAGTTTCCCGCTTCTCTGTAGTTTCACTTTCCATGGTTTCAGTTACCTGCAGTCAACCGAAATCTAAAATATTGAATGGAAAATTACAGAAATAAACAATTCATAAGTTTTCAATTGCATGCTGTCTGAGTAGTGTGATGAAATCTTGCATTATCTTGCTCGGTCCAGCCTGTAATGTAAATCATCCCTTTGCCCAGCGTATCCATGCTTTACATGCTCCCCATCCATTAGTCTTGTGGTAGTTATCTGAATTAGCAGACTGACTGTCATGGTATCACAGTGCTGATGTTCAAGTAACCCTTATTTTACTTAATAATGACTACAAAGCACAACGGTAATGATGCTGGCTATTTGGATATGCCAAAGAGAAGCTGTAAAGAGCTTCCTTTAAGTGAAAAAATGAGTACAGTACAATAAGATTAAAGAAAAAGAGAACACATTCATATAACTTATTACAGTATATTGTAAATTGTTGTTAACCTTTTACTGTGCCTAATTTGTAAAACTTTGTCGTAAGTATGTATTTATAGGAAAAAACATAGTATATATATGATTCTGTACTAGCCTCAGTTTCAGACTGGGAAGTCTTGGAATGTATCCCTTTCTGAGAAGGGGGGGCTTCTGTACATCATATTATTCCTCTCTTGATCTTAGATCTCCTGATAGAGACTCTTGTTGGTCAAACCTAACTGGAAGTCAAGAGGGGAAGAGGTACCATTGATGTGGTTCATCTACTGGGCTGAGAGCAGAGTGGATAGGGTGAAAAGTAGATCTGAAGGGGCAAAGGAGATTATCTAGCACAGAAAGTACAAAAATGAGCAAATGTATTTTCATTTGTAGAATCAAAAAGCTTTAATATACCTTCTTGGAGATAAGGGACTTCAGAGATGAGATCTTTTTAGGCTAGACTTACTTTAGAACTTGCCTTGTTCTAAATTCTAGCTCAATAATGATGAGATTAAAATGTGGGTATTAGTTAACTCTATTAAACCTTTCACATGGATAATTCAGTGATTAAATTGTTCAATAGTGAGCACTTACACAAGTTTTTAAAAAATGTCTTCTCATCAAGGCCAAGAAGAAATGTTTCATCTTAAGAGGTAGGTAAGCTATTATGAAGCATAGGTTCTGACTAGCAAGCTATTGAATCCCCAACTCCATCTCATTTTCATGGACCCTCCCCAAATGGAGCTAATCCTGTCACCTTATCCTTTTTAAATATGCTGTCTCCCTTCTTCAAAAAATAATCTCAAATATATGGAGCCAAGAATGGGAACACCTAGGGTAAATTTATAAACTCTCTCTGCACTAGCTTCCAACAGAGTTAAGATTGGCCTTGGAAGCAAGAATGATGATGATGATATGAAGATGATAAAGCCTATATCCAACTATTATACTATAAATTCCTTGAGGTCGATGAACACATTTTCTTATCTTTATGTTCCCAGAGTATCTGGAAGAGTGCCTTAGTTGTATTGGGTATTTAATGTATGTTGGCTGAATTGAATTGTTAAAAAGAATCAACAAATTTCAGAGCTGAAAGGACCTACAAATCCAAGTCCTCTCCCTTTTTACAGAAGAAAAACACAAATTCTAAATAAATTGGTGGTGAAGCAGTGGTGGTCCTACCACATAAATCTTTGAATATACAGGTAAAAGCAATTGGAACTGAGATACAGCTGTTTACTTAGTAGTGTTAAAAAAAATGAAAAGAAAAAAATACAAATTGTTAAAAAGCTGGGGCTCATTCAGTCTCAAACCTGTTAATTTTCTTTTAAATATTTCTCAAATACTTTTTATTCTGCTATTGTAATTCTGATTCATGCCTTCATCACCACATATCACCAACAGAAATAATCTAATCCAATGTGCTAATTTTGCAATAGAGGAAAGTGACTTGCTCCAGATCATAGTTAGAAGGGATGAATTTTGTCCCCTCTTAATGAGCTATTTTCAAGTTTTACCTAAAGTGGGAATGGAATCCTCATCCATTGGCAAACACTTTGTTGCCTTCGTTTTCTTAGCTTCCTTTGTAGATAGAATAGCATCGTTACTTGGTTCTGGCCAATACAAACTACTTGTAATTCTGCTAGTAGAATATAAGAAAATGTATGCTTTATTAATAAATAGGATAGATATAACCTTTCTCCCCCTTTTCCTTTTTTCTGCCTTGAATGAAAACTCAATACCTAATGGAGTTATGGCAACCATATTGCAACTATTAGGCGATAGACTTGTAGGCAAGAACAGCATGATGAAGATAATAGAATAGATAAAATAGCCTGTGCTAAGGTTCTGTTCTGAAGTATGATATAATTATTGAAAACTTCAGATATTGTTATAAAAATATATATGTTAAATTGTTATATTGTTATGTATGTTAAATATGTTATTAAAAAAATTAAAGGTAATCTCCAAAGTCTGAGAGACATAATATAGCCTTCACATCAAGGAGAAAAAAGGTGAGAGATAAAAATTTTTTACAAACCTAACAGGAATCAGGAAAGGAGAAAAGAAAAAGCAGATGTATAAATAGTAAATGCAAAATAAAATGGTAGTTTATGTTCAAATACATCAGGACACAACTAGTGCATATTAAACTAAACTTATCAATTGAAAGACCTAGATTATCAGTGTCAATATGATCTTGAAATTATAGGAAACATGCCTAAACAAAAACGCATAGAAGAATTAAAAGTAAAGCAGTACAAAAGGTGTAGCAAGCAAGTACCAAACAAAACAAAGCTGGTATAGCTATATTAATATCAGATAAAAGAAAATTTGAAAGAATTTAACTATTATTAAAAATAAGTACAGCAATGCATCTTCTTTAAGGAAATGTTAGAATACATAAAAAAGTATGATAAGATAGAAATCACTGGGTAAAGGTGACTACTATTAACACTTTGGACATTTTCTTCAAGTATTTTCCTTTGCTTTTTCCCCTGACTGAAAATAACTGTGTATTTTTTTAATAGACCATAGAAAATAAATATGTGATAATTATAGAAAAATTTTGAAAGTAAAAGAGGAATATAAAAATTAGTTTTATACCTAGAGGTAAACCTATTATTATTTCATGTATATACTGTCAGATTTTTTGATGCATATGTATAAATATATATGTTTTTAAAATGTATAATATAAAGGGGGTATAATATATGCCCCATTTTCACCCATGGATATAATGTAAATGTTTTTTAATATCAACAGATATTCTTTTGTATAATTTTAATACATATATATTATCCATTGTGTGACTTTACCCTCATATTTCTCAATGCATATTTTTACAAAGTTGAAATAATACTGTGTATGATTCTCCATATTCTCTGTTCACTTACTATAAAATAAGCAATTTCTCATTTTATTAAAATTTATTCTTAAAGATAAATATAAATAATCAAATATATTTTGTTTTTGTATAACTAACTTAGCTATTACTCTATTTTTGAATATTTATATTGTAATTTTTCACTTATAGATGCTGCAACAGTAATCACTTTTCAGAATAATTTTTTGAAACTTAGGTTCCCTAGATTTTCTCTCAAAGTTATTCTAAATACAAAGAAGGTGTCAATAAAGCATTAACTGAATGTCTAATTAGTAATTAATATGTATATAATTAGTATATTTGTCCTGGGTAAATTGAATTAATGATTAAATAATGTTGAATTTAATGTGCTGAGTATATTCTTTATAGTGTAGTCATTCTTCTTAGGAAATTTATGCAGATAGGACATTTATTTTTTTATTATAAGACTTGAACAGGGGTTTCTTGTCAAGATGGAGGAATAGGTAAATGTTGTGCTTGCCTATTCACACAACCATATCAAAATTACAACTAAACTACAGAACAACTATCACTAGGAGTCTCCAGAAGTCTAGCTGAACAGAAGTTCTACAACTAGGAACACACAGAAGAGGCCACCTCAAGATTGGTAGGAGGGGCCTCTGGGACAACATTGAGCATGCCAACATTCACATAATGTGAATACCAGGAGGAGAGAGAGCAAGCAAGGAACTGAAAACCTATTTCAAGAAATAATGATGGAATACTTTCCTAACTTGGGAAAGGAAATAGACATAACAAGACTAGGAAGTGCAGAGAGTTCCAAACTAAACCCAAGGAGGCCCATGTCAAGACACATCATAATCAAAATGCCAAAGATTAAAGGCAAAGAGAGAATCTTAAAAAGCAGTCAGAGAAAAGCAGTTACCTACAAGGGAGCTTCCACAGGCTGTCAGCTGATTTCTCAACAGAAACTTTGCAGTCCAGAAGAGATTGGCAGGAAATATTCAAAGTGATTAAAAGAAGGACCTACAACCAAGATTACTCTACCTAGCAAAGCTATCGTTTAGAATCGAAGAACAAATAAAGAGCTTCCCAGACAAGAAAAAGATAAAATAGTTCATCATCACCAAGCCAGTTTTACAGAAAATGTTGGAGGCATTTCTTGAGAAGAAGAAGAAGAAGAAGAAGAAGAAGAAGAAGAAGAAGAAGAAGAAGAAGAAGAAGAAGAAGAAGAAG